>NW_004624778.1:830376-862979 GCF_000247695.1 Heterocephalus glaber
ATCTGTATAGTTGATCATATCTCTGTATAGTCTTTTTATTTTTCCATTATTTTTAGACAAGGTCTCACTTTATAGTGCAGCCTGGCCTTGAACTCATGGTGATCCTCCTGCCTCAGCCTCCGAGTGCTGGGATTACAGGCATGTGCCACTACTCCTAGCTCTATGTATATTCTAGCAGATATCTTAGAACATAAAAATTTTAAACCTAGAAATTTAAATTTTTAAAAATTCATGTATATTAAAAGACACCATGACATCACCAGTTATTTAGCAATTATAAACATAACTACTATAAAACACACTGAACTATTTTCAAATTTCTATTACCAATTTTCAAACTACATTTTCCAAATCTATAAAAAGAGAAAAAATATATCATGAAAATATAATGATGTAAAATGCTAAGAACTAGTGATTCAAAGGTACCTGCTCATTTTTTTTTTCAAATGCAACCGTCAGAGGTCTAGGCACTGTTCTGGGAGTGAAAGTTTGTTTTGGAATATGTCTATCGGAAGACAACTCTGTTGAAAAGGATGGTATACTAAAACAGCAGTTTTCTGTTCTGCTGAACTGAGGTTCAAATATACTATATGAGTCCATAACTTGTGATGACTACAGGAAAAAAGATAAAATCACTTAAAAACATACAAACTAAAGAGGTCAAATAGTAAAACTAAAATAAATGGTAAGGGCATAGTTACAAAAGAAAAAGTCCAAGGAAGTGGCAAGCCAGTCACTGGACTCTCTAAATGAAAGTGGTCATCAACTAAGATGTTACTTAGTAACTTCCTTCCCTCTGTCTTTCTAACCTCTGCCCCTGTGCACCCTCCCTCACACTCCATTCCTACATGCTACTCTCTGATGACAGGAAATCTGAGTATCATTAACCCACAAGCCAGGGTACAGGATTCTCAAGGGATTATTTCAGCATCACTGCTACTATCATTCTGGCAATTCAAAGGGAAGAAAGAAGAGCTAATAATATGTTACTGAATATTAAACAAAATTTCAAATTTTAATCACAATCTGCATTTTCAAATTAATTAAAATTTTGTTTACTAAGAAATACTTTTTACACTTGGAAGAAAAATCATCTTGGGATAAATCACAATCTATATTACAATCTGATACAAAATAATACTGTCACTTGTTTGAAGAGATGAGTTGCTCAATGAACATGTGAACTTAAAGAATCCCCTAAGTGAACTTCCTTTTACAACTCTTCACTAACAGGCAGAATCAAATGTTATGCACATAGAGGCCCCACAGCCATGTTACCAGCATCCCCAAAGGATTCTCATAAGCAGTCAATTAAAATGTCCTTAAGGTATGGGTTTTCTAAGTTGGAAAGCTTTTTAAAAATCAATTGAAAGTGTATAAATTTTTAAAGGATAATTTTCCCCAACATTCAAAAATGTATTCAGTGGAACGTCACAATTGTTAAAATACCTTATGAGCCTTCTCTTAAAGTCTCACCTGAACTGGGCCATATGTCACCTTGTTACTGAGTTTTTGATAGTGTATACCGCTGAAAAGAAAATTTTAAGGTGAAAAATATAAAAAGCAATAAAATTAACTTTTTATGCATTTAAAACTCATAGTGTTCTACACAAGCATGTGAAACATACACAATTATAAGTAAATCATTCCAAGGTCATAAAATTACTGAGTTTTAAAAGAATTAAACATTTTTATGATAAATAAAAATATGTGTACAAAATATGTAGGCCGTTTGATAAAGGTCCTAACAGTTTTACAAAATCACTGGGCAAACAAAAATGGCATGTGAAGGTAAGCACCTTGTACATTTTACAATAAATGAAAATACTGATAATAACAAATGTAAACACCTAGTAATAAAATACCAGCTAAAACTTACTGGTTTTCTGTATCATCAAGGCAGAGTTTAGAAGGTATATGATGAGGTGACACTGGAAGTTCTAAGTCATACTGTCTTAGAGGCATTTTTATGTCTCTGTTCATATTCACATGGGTTGGTTTTTTTACAGTTTCTATAGTGAAAAAAATGTTAAATTATAATTTAAGGATAAATATTGTAAGGCACTGTTTGATGCATAACATTATACATTTAAGAAATGTTACTAAAAATACTCTAGCCATGCTAGAAAAAGTTACAGTATTGACAACTATCACATAATTAAAAACATCCCTTCTTAATCTTACATACCCTTCGAGAATGGGGCCCTACTAATTTAGTCCTACTTTACCCTTGTGTTGTAAGATGTTATGTTATGCCATGTATTCTCACAATGTTATATACTTTCTATATTTTAGCACTTTGCACATTTTATTGTTCTTGATTAGCTTTATCTCCCTCATTGGATTTTAAACTATATACAGGGAGAAGACTTGTCTCTCTTTATAGACGACATACACTTTTGTCTGTTCAGTACTTTTACCTACTCGTCTCTTCTGAGAATTTTTTTTTTTGCGGGGGGGGGGTACCGGGGATCAAACTCGGGTCCTTGCGCTTGTGCAGCAGGCGTCGAAACCACTGAGCTAAATCCCCGGCCCATTGAGAAATGTTTTTTATACTCACTCCCAATATACATTTCTAGTGGAGACTCTCTATCCTCCTTTAAAACCCTCCCTTTCTGGGCAAATAATTGGTTTAGGGGTAGTCATTTGATGAAATGACGAGCCAGTAATGGAATCCAACCCTCAGGTTTTAAGTGAAATTGTTCCACTACTAGGACCTGGCACGTGTAAAATTTAAAATTTGGAAACAAAGAAACAACTCTTTCTCTAGTTGTAAAACTAGGAGAAGTAAGCAATATTAGTTTCTTAAGGCCACATTTTGAGCCTTAATGATAAACCTGAGAAAAGAAGGCTAATAACTTCTAGGAGAAAAAAATCTTAGCATTCAAGTCCCTTATTCAAGTTGCCTTTGTGGCCCATTATACCATCACCCTTTCTTTCAGGTGAATGAGTAAATATATTACTAACTCTCTGCCTAGAAAGAGTAATATAAGAACTGATGCTCCAGTATGGTAAAGTAAGCTCTATCTAATAAATGAATTTTATAGAACACATATATAATCTGAAAACAAAGACAAATGGACTAAGTAACAAATGATTTTAAGCAAATATTAATTAGGATTCTAATTGAAGGATGCAATCAAGTTTTAAAATAAAATTTCTACCTGCTTTGAATTCTAAAATGCAAACTAACTGGAAAGTTAAATGTTATTATAATCACATCAATGTCTAAACAAAATGGTATTGGAAAGACTTACCAGGTGCTTTTTTCTTACAAGATATCTGATTTACTGTATAAAGATTGAGAAGGTCTAAACTGACAGCAGAATTTTTAGTAGGAGACAAAACTCCCAGTAATTTCATTTTTGATTTTAACCTATTCCTTTCAAAGTATTCCTAAAATACACAAAAAAATTAATGTATAAGGTAGGTGGTTTAGGATAAAATCATAAATAAAAAGCACTAATGCTATTAAACCATTAATATTTTTATATTTTTGTGATACAACCTTTATATGATTACATACAAACTAGAGTCAATTATGACAAACTTGAAGCATGCCTAAAGATTCTAAATTTCATAGCTTTTTATAATCTTTCTCTTGTTAAATGTAACTTTTAAATTGTAACCTTAAAAAGGTATCCAGGTATCAAAAGGTTAGAAATTATATGTAGGAAAAAAATAAAACTGCTAATCTGACAAATTAAAAACTTGTTTTCCTCTAAAGTATGCTATCTTTCAGACACAAAAAGCCTTAAAAGATATAGTTAAGTGCCATTAAAAGTCAACTGAGGGGCCAGGGATTTAGCTCAGTGGTTCCGCCACCTGCTTTGCAAGCGCAAGGACCCGAGTTTGATCCCCAGTACCAAAAAACAAAATTCAACTGAAGTGAGAAGGAAAAATAGCTCTATAAGATCTAATCTAAACAATAATTAATTCCTTGCTACCCTTCCATGACTCCTAGATGTCCATTTGTTTCTTTAAACTTGGCCTGCACATAATTATCACTCTTTACCCAGTTTTTATTTTTTTGGTTGTTTGAACTATAATTATTCCTATTGTCATTCTCTTTTTTTTTCTAAATTACATCCTTAATTTACCAAGTTCAAAGCCATTTATTATTTATTGAGCAACTTTTATGTATTAGACACTGTAACAAATTCTCTTCAAAATTTTCTCTTCCACTAAATAATTCATAATACAACTCCCTAAGCTTGTTTATAAATGCGAATTGTCAAAAGCAAGAAAATACCAAGTTGGCAAAAACTTTAATGCAAATAGTCATATTTGAAAGTGATTACATTATTGTATTTTAAAAAGGTTAAGGCCTTTTCACATTAACATCTTGAAATACTGTCAATGTTTAAGAATATTAAAAAACTTGTAAAACTACAAGAGACTTGCCAGGTATCAAGCAAAAAAAAGTAAATGTTCTGTTTTACAAAACAAATCACAGAAAAACATATGCATTCATCTTTCATTTGAGTGATTTACAACCCCAAATTGGGAGTTAAATGTCTTTAAAAGATCACACATTGGTTCAGCAAGGAGATAACCTTTAGGACCTTTAGGATTACTAAGTCAATAATGATGGTATCTTGGAATTAAGTTGTTACTTCTTAAAGCACTATATTTTGTGATAGACAAAATCAAAATGTGGAAGACAACACAATTATCACTGAGTATGATAAGGAATGGTACAAAACCCTTAGAACCCTTAGTATGTAAATTATGGTTTGGGGAGTCAGTAGGGGGCAGACAAGAAGACAGGGAAAGTTTCTTAAGAAATGATTTCTAAGGGCCGGGGATTTAGCTCAGTGGTTTCGCCACCTGCTGCGCAAGCACAAAGACCCGAGTTCGATCCCCAGTACCAAAAAAAAAAAAAAAAAGAAATGATTTCTAAGATAGGGATAAGTCAGACTTAGCCAAAGAGCATAGTAATAGAAGGTTTCAGGAACAGGGACAGACAGTACAAAGATTGTCTGCAAAGGAGTGTGCCTTCATTCTAGAGAATTATGCTCACCCCAAATCTGTGTTCTTAGGAAGGACAAAGGTATATGACAAAACTAGGCTCAATTTTTCTGTCAAGTCTCACATAGTAGAAACAATAAGAAAAGAATCTGAAGAAAATAAGAGTTTTCAGAGACTAAGAAATCAATTATAGCTTGAAAATAGGAACAATCAGAGAGACATAAATAAAATCGAAACAATGTGTCAAAGAAAGCATGGGAGGAGTTTCTTTCAATGTGAAAGGAATGGCAAACTGTCAATGATCTATTAAAATGCTGGAGTGAAAGATACTCTTTCAATTCACTGACATTGTTGACATGAGCAACAGCTGTACAGTGCAGCAGGCTGAGATGTCAATCAGAGGTGAGAGGAGGAAAGAGAAGGGACCAAGGGAGAGCAGCTACCATAATTGTCACTCGCTTTTCTTTACATTTTACTACTTTTGGTCATAGTAATACACTGGGTTTTGGTTTCTTATTTGTCATCCTGTTTTGGAACATTTTTAAAAAGGATATTACTGCATGGATTCTTCTATTAGTTGCTTCTTTTGCTCAATATTATGTACTTGAGATTGATCTACACTAAGTACCTGTAGTTGACACATTTGCACTGCCATACCATTATTTGGATATGCCAAAACTTAACAAAGCTATTGCTAATGAATGTTCATGTTATTCCCTTCCATTCCTCCTCTTTCTCCTTTCTCTTTTTGCTATTTTAGAAGTAACAGTGACTCAATCCCCAATCCCTAATCTTGTACATGTCTTCAAGTACACATGTGCAGAAGTTTCTCTTAGACACATACTGCTCAGTTGTAAGTATATGCATGCTCAAATTTACTATGCGGCATAGTCAATAATAACACAAGATAAATAGAAGTAGAACTTAGAACTCAAGGCATGACAGTACTGTATAATCCAAAGAGGATTTAAATTAGAGTGCTAACACTATGGGTAGTGAGATATGGCCAGATTTATGATATATCTTACAACTAGAAAGACTGCGAAAATCAACAATTATCTTGAAGTCAGTCAAAACTGGTTGGAAGACAATAATCCAGTTTCACTTATGTGAATTTATTAATGGTAAAAAAAGTTTCAGAACATTATTTGCATAAGGCTAACACAAAAACAGTATTTTCCTTACCTTTTGCTTTCTTTTTTCCTGCTTGATCAGAACCCTGGTCCTACAAAGGGAGCAAAGATAAGACATAGAGAGATTACAGATTTGGTTTCTGAGATGACTGCCATTTTAGTTAAACTAAAGTTTTTAAATTAAAATTTAAACCTGTACTGATCACTGTAATATTTCCTAAAAAGAAACTATGAAAATGTACTTAGGAAGTTGTGAAGTCTAAGGTCAACCTATCAACAGATTTGGTGCCTGGTCAGGGCCCATTTTCTGGAGCTCATAGATGATGCTTCTCATTGTGTCCTTGCATGGTAAAAGAGGTGAGCTATCTCTCTCTTTTATAAGCACCTTAATCCCAATTTTCTTAGGAAATCCAAGATCTGATTAAAAACACTCTCTGTTTAAAATGAATAATTTAGCACAAAATTAAATCTGAATTACAAAAACAAGATAAGAGAAATTAATGCACTGAAAAGGATACACCAATGTAACAGTCTCAACTGATAGCGATACTCTTGGACAACACCACTATTTTCTTTGTATTTCAAAATTCTACTGAACTCAAAAGGGAATAAAAGAACAGATAAAAATCTATTTATGATCTAAGGAAATGGGAAGCTTATTTCAGCTGTGACCTTTATGATGAGTGAGAAAAAGTATCACAGCTTTGGGCCTACATACTGACAACAGAAATTTATCTCCTACAGTTCTAGAGGCTGTAAAGTCCAAGACCAACGTGCCAACAAGATCAGGTGTCTGGTAAGGATCCATTTTCGGGTTCATAGAACATCGCTTGTCACTGTGCCCTCACATGGTGAAAGATTGAGCTATCTCTCTGGGGTATCTTCAAGGGTACTAATCTCAATCAGGGAGGATTTTGCTCTTATGATCTAGTCACCTCCCAAAGGCCCTGTCTCCCAATGCCATCACCCCTGGGGTGAGTATCCCAACATATGAATGGGGAGGGGGACACAAATATTCAGACCACAGTGCCTTTTTAAAAAAAATCTAGTCATTATGGATGATCCTTGTGCCAAAATAACAGTGCAATATTTAATAGTTATAAAATGTTTAGTCTATCAATAATAGTAGAATGTTATAAAACATTCTGCTTATCTTTTAGATATGTTTGAAAATATAGTGTCAAATTTAATATTTATGTAAGAACTATAAGTAAAATGATAAAATATATCTGAATTATATGAGATTATATAATATCAAAATAACTGCCAATGATGAGTACTAAATATCTTGCATTACTCTAATTACTTCAGACATTGTACATGCATAAACTCATTAAATTTTCACAGCAACTCTCTAGGGTAGGTTCTATTTCTGAACCCAACTTACTGATGAGAAATTAAGGGACAGAGAAATTAAGTACTTTGCCCTAGGTCACACTGCTAATAAGTGATACTGGCAGGACTCAAATCTAGGAAGTCTGATTTGGAAAATTTTAACCAAAACTACCTTATACTGTCTCAAACACAACATCTGAGAATATGCAAAGATGTTCAAATGCAAAGATGTTCACCAATGGTTCTCACATACACCATGAATGACAGATATTGAATATTCTCAGATTCCTTCACTTATTAAACTTGTCATTTAACATATCTATTAGCTATGTCTTAGTTGTTCATTTTGCATTTATTGAGCAAAGAACCCCTCATCTTCTGCTCTATATGGCCTTACAAATACACTAGAGATTAGTTTAGTCTCCATCATTTTTTATTGCACAATTAGTTCAATGTTATACAGCTCTACAAAACTGGGGACAAGTCAAAGTCTAAATATATTCTTCATGTATACATAAATCAATTTTGTCCAGGCTGATGTTCCATTATCTAGGACATTTCTATAGATTCTACCAAATTTTGGGCACTACATAATGCCCACTCCTGTGTGCATGAGAAAAAACTTATGAAATTAAGCCCAATAATATCTAGATCAGCCTACTAATAACTAGACCACAGTGAAAGTGAAAAAGGATTCTGACATATATGTCAAAAGTCAATTTGAGAACATTTAAAATTATTATTAAGGTTATCTCTGTTATTAAAGTACTGTTTTTTCATATAATCTAAATGCTTTGCCCAATATAGTGACTCTTAATTACATGCATTAGAGATGACTGCATCAGTCAGAATTCTTAGTTACAAACAAAAGGAAAGCGTAATTGACTGATTCAAACAAAAATAAATACTTATTAAAAGGAAATTGAGTAGGCAAAAGACCTGCTGAGAAGGCTGAGGAACCAGAGTTTGCACAAAGACAAGACAGTCTCATCAGCTGCAGGTTCATGCCAAAGCATGCCACAACTGGCCTCAGAGGGACAACACTGCTGCTACTAGTGAACAATGGATAACATTGCCTGTACCATCTTCACTCCTGGACAGTGAATTCCACCCCTGGCTGCTTTACAGTCCCTTCTTTTTGATTAGTAACTCCTGACTATCTCATCTACTTTCAAGACTGAGTGTGCCAATATAAGAATGACTAGTTTTCAGGATTTACAGGGACATCTAATTATCAGCTGTTACAATATCCAGTCCCAGGCCCCTCCCCCATGACCCCTTCATCCTGAGAAACCTAGAAGCCTCTAAACCTGTAGTCACCTCAGGTTCCAGAAAGAAAAGAAACTGGAAGACTGCCCTATTATGAGCTCACTCTCAAGCACAGGCAATAATCTCAGGGAACCACATCCTCCTTGAAGCAGAAAGGACTCCAGAGAACTACAGAATTGAGAGAATGACTAACCAAATCCCGACCCATCTCAACTAATCCTTAAAAGCTGGCCTCATGATTTTTTGAGTGGGTTACTCTGAATCCCTGCTTCAGTGTGTGTCCTTTTCAGTTATCCTAGTTGAAGATAAACCTATCTATGCCTCACATTGGTACATCCTGCAATTCTTTTTCTGTGACATGAATCAAGAAGCTGAACTGAGCATGGTAGTTCACACCTGTAATCCTAGCACTCTAGAAGGCTGAGGCAGGAGGATCACAAGTTTGAGCCCAGCTTGGACAACTTAGACCCTATCTCAAAACAAAAAATATTTTTTAAAAAAGGTGGGAGAGGTAGCTCTATGTGAAGGTCCTCGGTTCAATTCCCTGTTTAAAAAAATTTAAAAGAACTTGTTCAGTGGGTCAGTTGAGGTTGCTATATCCTCTTTGTGGGTTCTCCTCTGGTCACAAACGTAGGGCTCAAATGATAGGTTAAAGATTACAAATGTCTTCTAAAAAGCTACTGTACAATAAAGTAGCTGATGATTATGTGTTTCCTAATAGTTGCTGTATATGGTTTGCTTAAAAAAATAAGATAGTAATGACTCACTAAAAAGTAAGAGAACTATTTGAAACTTTATATGTGATAAAAAAATAAATCATACCACAAAATCTTCACATAATCAAAAGGACTTGCAGATGATTCCTCAGAAGTCATTCACTAAAACCATTCTACACTGACTACTATAGTGTTAAATGTGTAGCCAATTTTTAAATTTTAAAGTATTTCTTTGATTTAGTAAATTTTAAAGTATCTCTTTGATTTCATGCAACTATTTTCCAACATATTTTACTATGTGGGTAAACATTCTAAAACCCAGCTCTTATTATCACACGGGGGACATGACTTCACCTTAGCATGGTCCCAACTTAGATTTCAACTTTATTTACCATTCTACTTCAAGAATTCATATGTCCAAACAAAGCAAAATATATACACAGTACTTTTCTCCATATTAGAGGGACTTTTCCCACCATATTTTTATATTCAAAATTTCCAGTACCTTCAAGATTCCATTCAAATGCCAATTTATTCATGAAATTTATGTATGCTTCACAAAAGTAACTTTTATCAGTGTTGCTCTAATTTTTGTCTTAAAATGTGAATTACTAGAGACTTAGAGGTGAGACGGAGCACGGAATGAGGCTCATCATTTTAACAGTAATTACTCTGGAATACAGATTGTTAAATACACTACAATCATCTCATTCAATGAAAGCTTGAATGAACAATACTGGTTGCCATTATACCTATATATTTCAGAGAAAATCAATAGGCCATACTTCTTCATAGTTATTCATAGTACATTCTACAAGTTACTCATTCTAGTAGGAAGAATAAAGATATTCACTACACTATTCTTTGCTAAGAAAGAAAAATAAGAAAATGAGAGAAATATAAAGGAGACAAGGGAGGGAGAGAAGGAAGGAAGGAAGAGAAAGGAAGAGAAAGAGGGAAAAAAAACAAGAGACAGGGAAAAGGAAAACCAGGATGGCTACAGAAATTCATCAGGCATTCCTACCCCTTGCTATTCTTTCTAATAAGATTTAAAGAAAATGTTAAAGAAATACTGTTTAAATAAAAAAGGACATCAAAACAATAAAGCTGCCAAAGAAACACTAACCTGTAAATTTTACATAGACTTTCCTTAAGAATTATTGAAACTACATAGGAATTAAACAATATGGGTGTCATATTCATAAATGCCTTACATTATCAGTCTTAATTTGTTGTTTCTTTTTCTTTTCTGTTTTGTTTGCTGATTAATTTGTTGCTAGGAGTTATGTTGCTATGTAAAGAAACTGTTTCAGAATGTCAAGATTTTATAATAATATCTTAAGCTGGATTGTAAAATGTAAAGAAAGCTAATACATCAATGACCAGAAAATGAAAAACTTTCATGCTTTTTGCCACATTAAAATTAATATTAACATAAAACATCAAAATCTAACATTACTAGCTAGTGGACTTATTAAGATTCAAGACAGTAACTAGCCTAGAAAAAGTACTTACATTGGTTTTCCAAAAAACTAAAGCAGGTCAACCTGATGTGTTAGGAATAGTAATGATGTATGTTAGAATGTTATGCCTTTTAAATGCATTTCTCTTATAATATACAAAGAAGGATTTTAGAGATGTATAAATTACAAAAAGAATTTTAAAAATTGTGAAATATAGCAGCAATTCATGTGTCACTCAAAATTATAGAACCTAATTAAGTTCTCAGGACTAAATTATAGCATTTTCATATGGAAAATATTGTCCCACAGTTACAGGCTATAATCATAAACATGAACAATCTCAATCATACACTGGAAAAGATTTTAGAAACGTGAATGACACTGCAATTCAGAAGTATATTTCAGGCTGTTCATATTACCATTAAACCAGGAAGAAAATGAACATATTCATAGTTTCATTCATATTGTCTCTAAAATTTAGAAATATTCTCAGAACATTTAACATAGTTCCATTAAATTTAATAAAATAGTACTTAGATGCAATTTGGCAATTCATTTTATATTTAAAATAGTACATTTTCCACACAAACATTCCAAATAGTCTTTCTTACAGGTAGCTTACAGATTTCAGTTTTAGTAAGAAATATTATAATTACAAAAAAAAAACCCCTCAGACTTCTAAATATTTTAAAATCTTAAAGAAGTAATGTAGGCAATGAACTGAGACAAAGTTCACAGTTAAGGTTAAAGAAGTCACTAATAAATCGTATTAGTTGTTCCTATTAAAAGAAATGTTTTACTAGTAATATGTTGACAGTGATGAAAATATCCTGAAATGTGTCAAGAATATAAATTTTCAGCAACAATACTAGAATATATTAGTTTTAGCAGCTAACAATTACATCACACATTGAAAGGATCTTCATTGCCAAAACTCAATAAACTTCCAAATAATTCCATTCAACCAATTGGGTTAACCTTAGCTTTACTAACTATATTATCACCACCTAAAAATAAATAATATTTGTTCAATGCTCATTATATGTCCAGAAACACCAAGGCTTTACTGTCTTGAGTAAAAGGAAATAACTTCATATCACTAAAATCATGTGTGTATATATATGAACATGTATACATATGGATATATGCATGCATGTGTACAGGTATATGCACACATAACAATTTTATTTATGAATCAAAATATTTAAATCAGGTTAAAGATATATCTCCTCAAACATTTATAATTTACAATGAAACCATTTGAAACATTCAAAATGCTTCCTTCTAGCTCTTTGAGATACATTATCTTGAACCATTTTAAACATCCTGTTCAAAAGCACACCAGAACTTTTTCCTCTTGCATAACTGTAACTTTGTACCCATTAATCAACCTTTACCCCATCACCCCTCCACTCATTCTGTTTTCATTTAGCCCAAATATTTTCACAAGCACTCTCCATGCCAAACCACTTAGAGCAAGGATGGTGAACCTTTCAGAGCTTTCAATGATACAAACAGCTCACTCTGGCATGCAAGCCATAGGTTCACTACCACTGACTTAGAGTAAATTCCTTATTTTTACAAAATAGAATATAACAAATAAGTAGTCTGATTCTTGTAAATTTTTCTCCAAATTTAGACAACATAAAATTGTAGGACTGTTCAAATTCATTCTAATGCAAAATATAAAATTAACCAATTAAAAATAGGCCCTCCATCAAAAAAATCACAATATTCCAACACACTCTGAATGCAAAAATAAAATTTCAAAATGCAATTTTATGCAAGATTAAGAAAGCTGTCAGAAAGAAAGCTGGATTCTCACTGAATGCCTTTCAGATTTAACCACATGTTAAAATGAGGACTCTCTTCATTGTACATATGACTCACCCACAAACAGAACCACTGAACAGATTTTTTCTTTTAAAGACATTCATTGAATCTCTCCGGGCTTGTTTTAATAGAACTATTAATGGTAGCTTATATTTTGTTAACAATAAAGAAAACTCCAAAACAAACGCTAAACTGGGAATGTTCCTAGGACCACAGGCATGAACCTCGGGCAAACCAGAATGTGCATTTAAGTATTATCCACTTGTAACAGATGAAGAGATGTAGACAAAAGCCAATTTACTGTACAGCTTATTACCGTTAAGTGTCAGGCCCCTTTACTTGAACGTAACCCTTCCAAGGCTCTGTATCTACCTTTATATTGTTTGTCCATAACGAGGGTTTGCCCACAACCTGGATCTGTCCCTGTATAGAGGTTTAATAATCAACCTCAATTCACGTAACCTGTGGTCCCCACAAAACAAGTTTTAGGACATGAGTTTACTAGGCTTGAAGAATGCCTGTATACAGTTATACTAGAATCCCAACTTTTATCACTGTTTGAGTGTCTCCCAGCTATATTTCAATCTGCGTACCACTAACATCACAAACTAATAGTCACAATGCTAGTATAACACTAATCCTGAATTTGAATGGCTATCTAATGACAGATAAAACTTCAACTTCTTGAGGCCAGGGATTTAGCTCAGTGGCACCCTGCCTGCCTCGCAAGTTCAAGGTCCTGAGTTGGATCCCTGGTACCAAAAAAAAAAAAATTCAACTTCTCTGGCTTTCGAACTCACCATCAAGCACACATAGACACACATTTTAAATAATTAAATATATTTTATCTCCAACTATTTAAGCAATGTTTCTTTGTTTTTGTCAATCTGAACCTTCCTTAGAGTTGTCTTAGAATTTCTTAGTCTGAACTTCTGATTAGTCAAGCCTGCACTTAAACTATCCTATTATTATTCACATTGCCTAGTTTGTGAATAATAGTTTGTATATCATAATTATGGGCCTATGCTCTTAAACATTTTCAAACTTAATATAATTATTTTCCTCCCCCAAGACACTATAACATTTTCAGAAAGTGCCAGTTATACAGCACGTAACTTTTGGCTTAGTTGAACTACTAGATCCAGACCTGTACCTCAAAATGGTAATCTCTCCTTCACCTCCCTGCTTCAGAACTCTACCTGTGCCTTTTTATGACACTGGGAGCATTCTTCAATCACAATTATAAAAATAAACTCCTTAAATTAAAAAAGTCTTTCAATGCATGTATTGCATTGTATTTGTAGATCTATAGTTCAATCTGATTCTTAATAGCATTCTATGGCCCAAAAATTTGTTCCATCTTTATAATTTCCTTTCCTCTCACCACTTTCATTCCTTGCTCTAAATTTGGTGATTGAATAAAGACAACTGATTAATAAAGAAAATAAAAGAATCTTTTCCAAAGTTTAAAAAAAACCAATGCTTACATCTGTCCTTTCAATTTTGCATGTAAATTTGATTAGGAAAATACAGGATCTCAGGTAAAAGACAAAAGTGAGAATTATAAGTCAATAATTTCCAAACAAGTAAAAAAAAAAAACTATGTTTTTAACTCTTAGGGGCAACAAGGGATTGATATTTTAATTTTGTCAAGAAAGGATTAAAAAAAGAAAGGAGCATATTGATATCCAAAAAACTGAAGAATAGTTTTCAATAAAAATAGTCCATTAAATTAAAAAATCTGACATTATCACTGAGTAGCAAGTTTCAGCAATAGTTGGGAAACACTATCATGTGGAATTAAATCAGTTTCTGCTTCAACCAAATCTCTTTGCCCTGAGACTATGAAATGAAATCTTACGATATCTTTTAAAGATGTCCAAAAACCACAACATTAAAGCTAACCATGTAAATAATTTTTTTTTTACAAAGGAAGCTTACTTCTTCCCCAAGCTAGTTCTCATAAAAAAAGGACACTTTATGTATGATCTACAGAATTCCTAAACTGAACAGCAGCTAAAGGTAAAATGTCGTTTTATATGAGAAAAGTTGTGAAGACCTCTGCAACTGTAAAAATTATGAAGATGTTCCTATCAAATGATACTGCAATTAAGATGTTAAGTTTCTATAATATAAAACAAGAACACTGCTTCAAGTAAGCATATGCAATCAGGTTGCTACTACCAAAACATAACTTGTTATAGCCTGCTTTACTCATTCAGTTGACCAAATACGTAGAGCCCCTTATTGTAAGTGTCTTAATGCAGACCCACCTAACTGCCAAGTAATCCTTTCAAGTTCTTCAAATTGTACCTTCCTTCCCATTCCATTTCTTCTAAGTCTTGCTAAAAACTAGGTCTGCAATTTGATCATTTATTTCACCTTTTCACCTTTTGAGTATGTTTCATTGCTTCTGAAGTATTTGTTCTGTGCAATACTGAACTGAATGTTTCCGGGCTTTGGGTGATTTGATATTTCTTGGTTTAATTTCCATAGCCCTTTATTTGTGCCACTTTTACAATACTTATCTTTTATGTAGCATAGCATAGTGTTTAACATGTTCCTCCCAGCTTGAATCACTGGTGCTACAAGCATGACTACTGTTCCATGCCACCTGATGGTTCAGAGTCACCCAGCAGCAAGATATACGAATTATGTCTCTGTCGTGAACTAATGTGTTAAAGATACTGGGCTGCTATTTACTAACTGGGTGACCCTGAGCAAGTCACTTCATGTTAACTAATTCTGCTTCAATATACCATTAGTAAAACTAGTATAACATTTGTGTCTGCATCATAAGATTCTTGTTAAGAAAAAAATAAGCTATGTACAAAAAGTAACAGGGCTTGTTGTATACAATGGATCCTCCAGTTACGACTGGCCTGACATACAAAAAACTTGGGTTAATTACTTTAACGGAAGATTCACCTGCCTCTTGTTATCTATAGCATGTACTCAGGGAAACATCCAGATCTCAGCTGTATTGACTCACAATCATTTTATTACAACCAGCCCTTGGAACCAATGGAGTTCATAAGTCAAGGGTCTACTATTTTTAAGCATTATCATCAGTGATTTACCGAATTCTAATCTCAACATTCTATCTTAAGGTTCTTTTTGTGGAACCAGAATTATGTTTTTTTCCTCAAAATCTTGCAAAACTTACTGTGCTAAAAAGGTATGTGTGTGTGTGTGTATATATATATACACACACACACATACCTTTGTTGAACTGATGTTGGGTGCTCTGAAGTTGTTCTGAAGGAGCTGTGGAATTGTTCTCTGGTCAATTTACTTGTCTATATTTGAAGTTCCTAACAGTTAAAACTGCCAACCAGAAAACACCCCTGATAATAACGGAGGAGAGTAAACAGATACTCCAGATGGACTCAGATAAGGATTAAAATTTCTATTCTGTAGTAGCTTGAATCAGGTGCTAGTGGTTACTAAAAGCACTGTTGCAGACTGAGGCAACTTAGATAATTAGAGAGCCAACATCAACTATGCTTGCCTACTTTGACAGTAGAAAGGAAAGGCACTCACTTTTTCATTATCAATGTGGAACTTCACCCTAACGAGACCATCCTTTCAAGAAAAATTTATTTGAAACTACAGTTTATCTCAACATTTCTCAGGAATTTTACATTTCACTCTACAATATAACATGTTTATCTATTCTGTGGTTTCACAGCTTCCTAGTGTCTACTGCCTCCAAGTAAAGCAGCAGTACCTCATTTCAAGAACCACAATCCTAGAATACATTTCCTACAGAATATTGCTTTTGCACTCTCCAAAAATTACTCAGGATAGCCAGAAAGGTTTGTCATACATAAAAGAATATAAGCAGCACCTACATTTTAAGAATGCTTAAGTCTTTGTAAAATTGTTTCTTATTTAATATTTATGTTAAAATGACAAATTCAAACATCATATTGGAATCATGTATCAACTAAATCCTGCTGAAGGCTGTAACTGAATTATCACTTTTCTCCAAAGTGCAAATGTGCTGTCAGAACATTAACAAGAAATAATCCCAATAAATTTCTAAAGTACACTATTAATGTATTCAATAGGATACAGTAAATGCTTATGCTAAGGTTAACAGATATTGTTATAACACTTGGTAGACACAAAAGCCATGTTCCTCTTAAAAAATTTTTAAATTTAACTGTTTTATATTCTAACTATAGCACTACTGTCCTAGGTCTACATGTAACAACAAAAGTATGTAATGGCTTTGTGTTTCAATCAATTCTGTCAATGCTTTTTATCAAATGAAATTTCAGACCTACATGATTTCTACCATAGTGGACTTTAATGTCACTAGAATGAATAGGTTATATAAAACTAAATCATCAACCTATCATAGTTTGTGATAAATCCTTAAAACAAAATGGTAAATTTTAAGATAGTTATTCAAGTAAAAAGTGCTTACTACACTTGCCTTTTTAAAACAATAATTTGAAAATATGGTGATACTGCTGCCCCATCATGTATTTAAGTGCAATGGGGACTGTGCTGATCAATACTTTTCAAATTCATGCACAAAGTATATAATAAACCAGAATCCCTACCAAGCAAGGCTGTAGCATGGGGCTGGGTGCTCAGTGGGATCATCTGAGAACGAAGGACACCTGGGAAGCCAGGCAGAGCGGTAAGGAACCTCGCGCACAGTGGATCCCACAGGTGAAAACCTTGGACAGACAGTGGGGAGGAGCTGGGCTGCTTTTGTTTTAGGAAGAGGGATATGGTGCGACAAACTCATCCTAATGTGGATAATGCCTAAAAGACCTACTTCTACAAGGTTGTTTCTAACTAAAAATGGGAGCTCTCTGCCAGGGTCTAGGAAAAAGGCATCATTATAGGAATGAACGTCCAGAACACCAGGACTATAGTGTCTGGCTCTAAAGCTCTACTTACCGTGACCCCCCAACCCAGTTCATCTCTCCAAACCTTTCCAAGGAGAAGCCACTAATGGGTGGAGCTCAAATCTCGCAGCTCTGGGCCAAGCGGCACTCTCTTCTAGTCTCTCAGAACCTCCTCCCCAGGCGCAAGCTCCCAACAGCCACTGCGCCACGGCGCACCGGAAGCGCCTCCTTCCGGTCCAGGGCTCGGGGCCCCTCTTCTGGCAACCTCTAAGGTGGCTGTGAGCACCTCCAGCAGAGGCCGCACGTCCTTAGGGATGTGGGGGAGGCCGTGGGAGTGCAGTGTGTCTTGAATTCTGCTCACCACAGCTCGATGGGATTGACCACGGTTTCGTAACTCCTCCAAGGCAAGCTTAAATACATGGAAATATCTGACTTGGTCCCAGGGATAGTGTTTCAAACCATCATCACTGTAATTCTGTATTGGCTTCAGTTGTATTTTTCAAGTCAGAGCTGACTTGGAAAAGAAAAAGAAGCAAAGGCAAAGTTAACAATCTCTAACCATAAAAATTTTGTTTCCGTTACCATGAGTTATTCCATACCCAAATTCTTTACATGTTCCTAATAGGCAGTTTTAATGTCTAGTGAAACATCACACTATTGCCACTTACTATGTATTCTGTACATTTTATGAGTTTCCAAGAGAGCTTAATCAAAATTTAGCTCAGTGGTTCCGGCGCCTGTCTCACAAGCGCAAGGTCCTGAGTTCGATCCCCGGTACCAAAAAAAAAAAAAAAAAAAAAAAAAAAAATTTAATACAACTCTGGACCGGGGATTTAGCTCAGTGGTTTCCGCTGCCTGCTGCGCAAGCGCAAAGACCAGAGTTCGATCCCCGGTACAAAAAAAAAAAAAATTGATACGACAATGGAAGTCCAAAGACTTTAAAGTCCTTCCTGGAAAAAAAAAAGTAATCTCAAAACAAAAATTGGATTTTGCCATTCATTTTGTATTGTGCTTGTATCACAAGGCATTTATTTTATGAGCTGTTCTGTAATACAAGGTATGATTGAAAAACACAGTAAATGTTTAAGCTTTTTAAAAATTTGATTACAGTAAAACACATAGCTCAAAGTATTTCCTCTTGCTTCAAACACACTTAGCCATCATTCTTGACTACTTCCTGGAGTAGTTTTGGAAGTCTTTTTTTTTTTTTGAAGACTTTAATGTCATTAGGAATGAATAGGTTATATAAAACTAAGTCATCACCTGTCATGCTTTATGTGATAAGTCAAATACGAAATAAATGGTATATTTTCTTTAAAATAGTTATTCAAGTAAAAAGTACTAGCTCTATTTCCCCTTTTAAAATAATAATTTGTATGATTTTAAGTGTAACTGGGACTGTATACTTTACAAATTCATACAAAAACTATATAATCAACCCAGGAGAATTTCATCCCCAAACTGGCAGTAGGATGGGGCTCAGGTGCTATGAAATGTGAATTTAAAAAAATACAGTGTATTGCCAGGTGTGGTGGCATGCACCTATAATCCCAGCACTCAGGAGGCTGAGGCAGGAGGATTACTTGAGTTCCAGGCCAGCTTGGACTACATAGTGAGACCTTGTCTCAAAAACAACAACAACAACAACAACAACAACAAAACTCAGTGTGTGTTACTGCCAAGTACTACCTAAAGGAAAGGCAGGCTCATAAAGACATTACCATGTGACTTCTGGCTCTTCCCAAAAGACAAAATGACTATGAAAGCTAAATTTTTTGAATCATTTCAAAGCATTTAGGCAGCCACAACAGCACAACTAAAAACACTCCAGAAAGAAAACTTCCAGAACTGGTTCAGAAGTGGCAAGAACGATGGGATAAATGTGTTGGAAGCAAGTGGAAGTATTTTGAGGTAAACTGATGACAATGTGAATTTTAGTATAATTTTTAAAAATTTAAACATTCACCGTATTTTTTACTAAATCTCATATATTACTAAAAAACTATATCTGTTCTATTAGTTAAAAACTAGAACTCTTGTCCCAAATACACAAAGTAAAATCTTTTTCAGTTCCCATGATTTTTTTTTTTCAGTGTATAACCTGTGAAAAATTTCGTGGCATAATACATTTTCTGTTAAGTCACTGGAATATATTACCTAAAATAGAATTATATCCCAAGGTAGACATCTTGTTTAATATAAATCCTAATTTTTATAACAAAAATTCATTAACATTTATCTATAATTGAATTAGACCAGGTGAAGTCAGCATGTTGGAGTGAATTAGCCTTCTTCATGAATGGCTGTTGTTTCTCAACAACTAAAAACATTGTGCAGTCAGACAGGAGCAGTGGCCATGTGTCAGCCTTTCCTACTTTCAACATTCTAAAATTTATTAGCTAGAAGAGGAACTGCTTTGCTAAAAGGTTGTGTATTTTTATTCTTCATTGTATGTTAAGGGTCATAAAGGGGAGGTTGACCAATTTGTTGAGGAGTCAAGAAGTGAGAGCTGAATAGGACCATCTCTTCTCCCTAACTAGAGTCATTGTTTTCCTCAGAGTCACAAGGAGGCAATAGGAATGGGAAATTGGACTAAGAAAATATTAATGAATGAGACTTGTTTGGACAAGACATTTACTTGGTTTTCCTTCATAGCAAAAGACATTTTCTTAGGAACAAGGTACTGTGTCAGATAGTATGTGTTACAGCAGAGATGTTCATCTAAAAGCTGATCTTCACGTTGTTTATGCCTCATGTTGTTATGAGTAAGGCTAGCATGACTGATAGATAATAAGAGTCTAGCGCTGTGCTATTTTAGGGCCAGTAGAGCAACTAGAGAATCTCTTGAGTCAGTAAACAGTTCAAGAAAACAATACAGTACTGATGGACTGCTATTTAATGTGTTGAGAAGGAAATTAATCTGAAATTCTTATCTTTGCCTTTACTAAAAATATGTTCTGGTGGTTTATAATCTAAACACACAATATATAGGTAATCCATATTACATAATGATATATATGTATATGTCATCTTCTTTGTTAAAAAAAGTCTGATGTTTCACAGTTTACTAGACACATGTATGTATAGTTTCTAATACATGTTCTCTGATATGTAAAATATCTAGTCCTGATGTTACATGGGTATTGGCGATATCCATGAGAATATTATTCTTTTGAGTAGAGTGGTTTGAGATTTTTTTGTTGTTGTTGGTACCGAAGATCGAACTCAGGACCTTGTGCTTGCAAAGCAGGCGACGGCACCACTAAGCTAAATCCCCTGCCTGAGAATTCATTTTTTAAGTTGTTTGTTCATTTCAAGTTCTTTTTCTAAGACTTTTTCCCATAAGAAAATGTTTGTATTTTCCCATATAAACATACTTAACAGTTGAGAAATTTGAGTGGAAATTAAACTAAGGATATTTACTATAATAACAGGTAGGGCTTTTTGAACCTCCTCTTTTTTCCCTAGTTTGGAATTCAAATTAAAGTAACCTTCTCTGTGTTATAATTCCATACTGCTAGTGTGAAAAATGAAAGAAGCACTCTAACAATCTTAATTTCTTCCATCAATATTATGTGCAGACATGTGTTGCTTAACAATGGAAATACATTCTGAGAAATGTATCTCAGATTGTTTTGTCATCATGAAAACATCTTAGAGTATACTTACACAACACTAGATGGTTTACATAAGTCACTCCACCTGTCCTCTTGGTGCAATCAAGAGGTTAACATGAGATGCATGAGGCTGCTTCTGGAATAACGTAGCATACTGTTTTACAATAAACTATTTTTAAATATAACTAGAAGGAATACACTTTAGAGATAAATATATCGTAAATACATAAACCAGTAACATAGTTGTTCATTATCAATTGTTAACTAACTGTATGTGCTATATGTTTGTAGAACCAGCAGCATGATAGTTTATTTACACCAACATCGTGACAGCAAAGCATTGCATTGCATTGTACTGTGACATTGCAATGGCTATGATGTCAATAGGCAATGGGAATTTTGCAACTTACATGACCACTGTCATATATGTGGTCCATTGTTGACCAAAACGTTGTTATGTGATATGTGACTCTATTTGTTATTCTAATTGCCTACATTGCTTCTTGTCATCTTCAATCCTTTCTTTTCATTATCTGAAGCCTTGAATCTAGTCTTAGAACTTAGGACCAACCCTGATGCTTACAAACAGGATGGAATGAAGGAGAGAAATGAAATTTAAATGATTAAAGTGAGTTCTCTACCTGAGTGGTTCAATATCAAGTGAGATCTCACAATGATCTTTTCCACAGTCCTAGCAACTGAACCTTCATTGTACCACAATTCTTATAATTAAATTTCTATCTTGATCACTTTCCTCATTCCCAATTTCTCTCACAATTCTATCATCCAAGGCATTCAAAGCTTGTTCCTGCACTCTAGTCTCATTATGAGTTGGTAAACTGGCCTACCTACAGCTAAGTGCTGTCCTGCTTGGATCATTTGTGTTTTTTGCTTCTAGATTCCCCACTTCCCTGCTTTTCCCCTGATGTGGTTGCACCTCTTTGCCAATTATGCAAGCCACTTGTCTTGACTGCCAGCTGCAGTCTAATGTAGGTATCCTTCTATGTACTATGTCGGTCTGTCTGAACATCCTGCCATCACCCCTAGTTAGGCTAACCCTGGCCCCCAACCTGTCCTGTTACAGTGTTTAGCTGACAGGAGATGTGAACAAGTGATTAAAATTGACCAATGTAAGGGAGTCTTATTTTGCTTATACTAAAACCTTGATCTGAGAAATAAAAGATTTTGACAATAACCACTGTGACCCTATGATCATTACATATAGGCTTAGAAAGTCTTAATAGAATTATAAAAATATGTTGCTAATATGGTCAAATATCAGACTTGTGTAAATTGGTCATTCATATATTAGTAAATGTGCTAAATTGAGTGTAAACAAAGAGACATGCAGTGATCCTTGTAATTAATATTGTAGAGCAAAGAAGGGGTTTTAAAAGTTTAAGAGTATTTGTACTTATAAAAGTGAAGATAGTTCTTTACTCACAATAAACTGAGTAATTGGATCATTTAACATTGAGACAGGTTTATATTCTAATACAGAGGTTTACAACTTCTCTAAAGGGCTAACAGTAAATATTTTAGTCTCTGTTGCAGCTGCTCAGCTCTGCTACTAGGGCGTGAAAGAAGCCATAGACAAGAAGAAAATAAATGTGACTGTGTTCCAATAAAACTTTTATAAAAGACAAGGAGTAAGGACCTCAAAAAGCTTTTTTTTCCTTAATTTTCCAACTCTTCTTATACACCCAAATGGTTACATTTTGATTTTAAGGCTATATAACACCATGTAAAAACACAAGGGAGAAGTAGGAGTGAAACAGTGCTCTCGTTTATTTACTAGTCACCTGGTAAATGGATCAGTGCTCTGTTACTAAAAATAAGTTACAGAGCTGGGAGGTTTTTGTTATAAGGCCAAGTACATGTACGGCTACAGAAGGAGAAGGGAGAAGGACTACAGGTGTAGTAAAGAATTATTTTCTGTCCGAGGACCAACTTCGCGCCTATTTATTTACATACAAGGAACACCCTCAATTACAATTTACCTTGTATGTTCTGAGACCATAAGGGAAATCATAAAACAAGAAAGGAAAGGAAAGGAATGGGAAGGAAAGGAAAAAAGATCCAAGTATTTAGGGTTTGATGCTTTGTTTTCCCCAGTGCCCCTTCCACTTGCCACCTTTCTTCTCTGACCCCTTTTCATATTCACTTTACATGGCTCCTCTTATCCCTCCTCGTTTATCTCCCCGGTTCCTTCTCCCTAGTCTCATTAAAGCTCTTGCAAAAGGGTTGTATATTCTGAAACTTGTGCAGGTTTCTAAGTGACGCTGAGCATGCTCAGTAGCGAGGGCAGGTTTTGTTCCCCAGCAGCTGGCCTGATTCGACCTCTCCCGAAATAGACATCTGCCTCTCTGAACTCCTGTCTAGGGATGTCATTCGTTTTTGCTCTCTCCTCATTTTCAAGGTTCAAAGGGAAGCAGCAAGGATTCCGAAGTCCCACTGCCCTCACAGCCAATGAAGGGCCGGCGAGGGAGGAGCCTGGCTCAGCTAGAGCTTCTAAGGAAATCATCCTCTGTACTTGCAGTGAAGTCTGAGCCCTGCTGCATCTGTTACAGCACAACAAAGTAATGAAACAGTAGAGGGGAAACGCTGAGCGCTTTGGGATGCCTTAGCCCTTTCTGAAACATTTGCCAAGGGTTTCTGTGGAGCACGATCTTTTAAAACGAGTTTTTCTTGAAGGTGGTTTGGGTAACTGGGAAAATGATACATATGCTAAATGCAGCCTCTGATCGAGTGAAATGGACCAGATCCGGTGCTGCTAAGAGGGCTGCCTGTCTGGTGGCTGCGGCATATGCCCTGAAAACCCTCTATCCCATCCTTGGCAAGCGCTTGAAGCAATCTGGGCAAGGAAAGAAAAAAGAAGCTTGCCGGGCTGCAGAGAACAGAGGAATACTGCATTGCACCGAGACCGTTTGTAAAAAACCTTCTCCTGGAGTGAATGCAGATTTTTTCAAACAGCTGCTAGAACTTCGGAAAATTCTCTTTCCAAAACTTGTGACCACTGAAACAGGGTGGCTGTGCCTCCACTCGGTGGCTCTAATCTCAAGGACCTTTCTGTCTATCTACGTGGCAGGTCTGGATGGGAAAATTGTGAAAAGCATTGTGGAAAAGAGGCCTCGGACGTTCATCTTCAAAATAGTAAAGTGGCTTATGATTGCTATTCCTGCTACCTTTGTCAACAGTGCAATAAGGTACCTGGAGTGCAAGTTGGCTTTGGCCTTCAGAACTCGCCTCGTAGACTACGCTTATGAAACCTATTTCACAAATCAGACTTATTATAAGGTGATCAACATGGATGGGAGGCTGGCAAACCCTGACCAGTCACTTACTGAGGACATTATGATGTTCTCCCAGTCTGTGGCTCATTTATATTCCAATCTGACCAAACCTATTTTAGATGTAATTCTGACCTCCTATACACTCATCCAGACTGCTACATCCAGAGGTGCAAGCCCAGCTGGGCCTACCCTGTTAGCAGGGCTTGTGATATATGCTACTGCTAAAGTGTTGAAAGCCTGCTCTCCCAAATTTGGTAAATTGGTGGCGGAAGAAGCTCATAGAAAAGGCTATTTGCGATACATACACTCCAGAATTATAGCCAATGTGGAAGAAATTGCCTTTTACAGAGGACAGAAGGTAAGACAGAAATTAAGGTGATGAGTGAAACATAAGACTGTTTAGTGACTATAGTGCTAGATACCATCTGTTGTATTGTTAATGGCCCCACTTGCTTAGCATTTTGCATTCTTCTGATATTGAAACTTGTATTAAAATATGTACTTCATTGTCCTTTTAAATCACAAGTTGTTGAAGAGTTATAAGTGCAAACTTTACTAAGCTTTCATCAGAATAAAATTTCAACACTCTAACAAACAATCTACATAGACTCAGTTACTCAAATATAATCAAAATCATCTGAAAGTATTTTCTTAAACTTTAAATCCTAACTTGGTAGATGGTCCTAGAACATGTGAAGGAAATATATATTTGGAAACTAAGAATAAATACCTTTCCATTGAGATAGAAAATTTAGGAGGATATTTGTTGTTGTTGTTATTAGGAAAACTCCATGCTTTTGTATAGAAGACAATTTTGACAATCTTGCATGTCTGATCAATAATGGCCTGTTTTAAGAAGTATAGGAGAATGTCTCACAAAGTAACATTTCCATTACTCTTAATTCATTTTCAGCATGAATATTTTGACACAAATAAAAAGAGATGAAATAAATTTTGTTTAGCTTCAAAGAAAAAACTGAAATAAGTAAATAAATGAAGACAGGGAGTTCCAGAATACTATTTTAAGTTATATTAAAATTAACCCAATTACATAATCTTGTAGTGCATAAAAGTAAATGTTGAAGGTAATGCATGTGAAATGACTTGGCAGATGAAATATTAAGATATTCTAAAATTGAAGATGGTATTTTAATGATCAAGCAGAATTATTTAATTCATAAAGCATTAGCAATTATCAGTTTTATAATACCAGAACCAACTGAACAAATTTAGAATGTCCACTTCCACTTGAAAATTGGTCTCAATACGTTGTATTAGTTATTTTGATTTGTCATTGTTCTTGAATAATTGAATACAGCACAGTAAACTATGGAATGTTTATTTTTAGATATTTTTGGTGTGATCAAGAATAATATGGATCTACCATTGTTTATACATATCTTATAGAATATCATTTAATGTTAACATCTTATAATTTTGAAATCTTATCTATAAATCATATATGTGCAGGCTAAGCAAGTTGTACCACTGAGCTATATCCCCAGCCCATTTGTATATATTTTATGCTTAGTTTTTTCAAATAAAGCAAGTGTAACCAAGACTTATCATGACTATAATATTAATTTACCTTTATCGGTTGTTTAGACTTGTAAATAATGCTATATTAAGTAAACAAAGTAATACAGTACATCCATATAATTATATAAAGTCTTGAAGCACATGTGATATTTTCATAATTCATGCTGGGTTAATTCTAATCTATTTCCTCCTGTAGATAGAAATGAAGCAACTCCAGAAAAGTTACAAAGCTTTAGCGGATCAGATGAACCTTATTTTATCCAAACGCTTGTGGTACATCATGATAGAACAGTTCTTGATGAAGTATGTTTGGAGCGGCTGTGGATTAATTATGGTGGCTATACCTATTATCACTGCAACTGGCTTTGCAGATGGTGGTAATGACATTTATGCTTTGTATTAAATACATGGCTAACATTGTTTCTCCAGAAGGTGTCATTGATAGTTTTGTGTGGGTGAAGCTGTATATATGACCAGTATTCTCAGTTTTTAGTGGTCAGAAAAAATGACAGGCTTTTCAGTGTTCAGTAAGGAGACCAGAAATATGAAAGAAGGGAGACAAGTGATTCAGAGGATCTTTCCAATTCTGAAATATTTTAGAAATCTCTGATAGTGTTTCTGGGAATCTGCTTTGAGCAGTTTTAACTATACTGCCTAATACAGAATGGTTCCCTAGCTTACGTGTATCATCAAAACAGTACCTTCAGAAAAAGTATAAAGTATAACCAAGAAAAACATGTTTCATTCTTCATGTCTCTTGCATTTAGTCTATAATATTCTATAACTGAATTGGCCCTGATTATGATTGGATTGGTTCACATCAAAGAATTCAACTTACCACAGATCAAAAATATTTGGGAAATGGGCCGGGGATTTAGCTCAGTGGTTTTGCCACCTGCTGCGCAAGCACAAGAACCCAAGTTCGATCCCCGGTTCCAAAAAAAAAAAAAAAATTGGGGGAAAAAATATGTCTTTAACAAACATGTACTTCTTTCTTGTCATTATTCCCTGAAGAACATAATAGAATAACCACTTACATAGCATTTATATTAGGTATTAATACCTAGAGATAATTTAAAGTATAAAAGAAGATGTAAGTTGTGTGCTGCTACAACCCCATTTTATATAAGACACTTGAGCATCTGTAGATTTAGAATCTCCAGAGATTCCCCCTTCCCCTGTGGGTACCAAAGGATGACTAATTGAAGTAGCAGTATTTTCTACTCTTGGCCCAAAATAAAACCTCCTCTTCCCTCTTTAAAAGCCACTTGAACAAAATTTGGCCTAGTGTTGAAGGAGCCAGACAAAAGCTCAAGCTTCACAGCAAGAAAGAGCTCTGTTCAAATCTTGGCTCCTGCTCTTCCTGCTTAGATTCTCTTAGTCATATTAATGAATCTCTCCAATCTTCAGTTTTCTTACCTATAAAATGAGAATCAGGAAGGCTACCACATGGGATTATTGTTTGGATTTAGTAGAATGATGTTTATAGAGTACAAAGCATGTTATACTTGCTATATGGTGACAATTATTACTTAAAAAACAAAAGACAAGAATAATGTAACAGAATTCACACTATTTTTATAGTTATTATGGTGTACAACTAATGATTAATATTTATTTTGTTTAGGGTGAACTAATAAAAACAAGTTAAAATATAGTGTTCTTCAATATTTTGAAACAGTGATTCAATGCTTTAGCATTGCTAAATTTGAGTCATTCTTAATCTAAAAATGTTTATTTTAGTAAATTATGAGTTGTCAGTTCTTCTTCATGGTAAGTGCTATACACACACCGAATATACTATGTAACTAAACTGTTTAATAGAAGCATATTTAGGCCACTGGGAAAATTGAATTGTATCTGTATGTTTCCAAAATTTATCCAAAAAGTACCATAAAAAGTTTATATTGAAAAAGTATTGTTAGTATAGTATTTTAGACATAATCCCTTTGTAGTGAAATAAATAACATTTTCAAAAGAGTATTAGAGAAAAAAGACTTAAAAACCTATGGTTTTAAGATTAGTTTTACTAAGAAATTTGACAAAATATTCATTAAAAATTATCCATTAAAATAATAATCACTGGGCCAGATGTAGTGGCACACAACTGTAATCCCAGCACTCTAGGAAGCTGAGGCAGGAGGCAAGTTTGAAGCCAGCCTGGGAAATGTAGCACATCAGCAAGACCCTGTCTCAAAATAGAACATTAAATAAGGTCTGGTTCTGTAGCTCAGTGGGAAAGCCCTGAGTTCAATCCCCAGTACTGCAAAAAAAAAAAAAAAAGAGAGAGAGGGAGAGAATCATTAAAAAGTTTATGTATAATGTAAATTAGAGACAATCCCTTAATGGTATGGTTCTGTTAGCAGTGTTTGGTTGTGTTAGAAAACCCTGGAGTATTCAAAACAGAACAAAGAAAATGTAGCTGTTAATGGTGACAGATTAGTCCCACAGAGACTAGTACAAAGTAAACAGTGTATGGGAAGAATCTATAAAGCTTACTTAACAAGATGTAATAAGATACTTAAAAATAAATCCTGAAAAAAAATTAAAAGAACATTATATTAGATTAAAATTTTAGTAATACTTAAATTGCTGCAAACAAAACAAAGTTTATCTTAAGGCTTTTTCAAAAAAATTTTATACAGAGAAGAGCAATGTAAAAGTTTTATACAAGAAAAAATGAAATCATGACAACATTTTTGAGAGTGCTTCAAAATATTCTCTAATATCTAAGGTTATTACATGTTTTTATTTGTAAATTTATGGATATATTTACTAAATATACTTGACCTAAAATGAGTAACATGTGAAACCATTATTTCACTTAGGTAAGACAAATTTTTAAAGAAAATGATATATCTTTGAGGCTTTGTGTCTTGGAATTACGTACCATATTTTCTAATCTAGTCTTCAATTTTAATTTACACTTAATCCCTTAGATTTCTCATATGTTAGAAAAGAATAAGTTCATAATACTTATATTTTAAGACAAAAGGAAGTAGAAAATAAATGAATGAGAGAGTACCAAAGAGAAACGGAAAAAAATAGGATGAGGAGGAAAAAGACAATAGAAAAGGGGAAAAAGAAAACTTTTGGTTTGCTATTTAATGGTCATTCACCCTTGGAAAAATTACATAAACTTTAGAAGTTTCTTTTGGCATATTATTAATAGGAATAATAATAATATATATCATTAATATGTATTATAAAATTATCTGTGATTTACTTAATGTGCTTTGAAACAGTCCTTGACAAGTTGTAAAAATGTAGGTGGAAGCAGTTGTTAATTATTATTTTCTTACCCTGTTGGCTCTGGAATTAGACTATCTGGGGTTCAAATGGTGGCTATTTTGCTTGCCAGGCTATGACATGAGGCAAACCATTTAAGTTTTCTGTTTTTTTAATTGATGCTTGTTGGTAAAACAGAATAGTGATGTTAAACAGAATAGCAATGGGTAAATTGATGCATGCATGTGACATAGCTTTGTAATTTTCAATGCCATTACTCCCCTCTCCTTTTCCTCCTTCCTCCTTTTAATCCACTTCCCCATCTCCAAAGTCTATTTTCTAGTTTACTGTTATGTCTCCTTTATTTTTTATTTATGTGTTTGCTCATTTGTGTGTGTTCAGGTTTCTTGTATAAAATATATATATAATATTTGACTTTATAATTCTGGTTTACTTCCCTTATCATTACAGTCTCCAGTTCCATCCTTTTCTCTGTACATGATGTGATTTCATTCTTCTTTATGACTGGTTAATATTGCATTGTGTGTATATACCATATTTTCTTAAGCCACTCGTCTGGTAAAAGGCATCTAGGCTATTTCCACAACTTAGCTATTGTGAATTATGCCATAATAAATATAGGAATTGCTATGGTCTTTAATTCTGTAGGGGATGTACCCTGGAGTGGTACAGCTTTATCAAATGATATGTCTACTTTTAGCTTTTTTGAGGAGTCTCCATACTGATTTTCAGAGTCCTTGCACTACTTTACATCTCAACCAACAATTTAGGAGGGTTCCTTTAGGAGGGTTCTGCATCTCACCAGAATTACTTGTTTATTGAATTCTCGATGTTAGCCATTCTGACCGAGATGAGATGAAATCTCAAAGCAGTTTTGATTTGCATTTCCCTAATGGCTAAAGATGTCAAGCATTATTTCATATACTCATTGGCCATTTGTATCTCTTCTTTTGAGGAATGTCTATTCAGTTCAATTGCCCATTTTTTCTATTCAGTTCAGTTCCCCATTGTTTGGATATAGGCCATCTGTTTGGTTTTTTTATAGTTCTTTATATATTATAGGTAGAAATCCTTGGTCAGAAGAGTAGCTAACAAAGATTTTCTCCTATTCTGTAGATTGTCTCTTCACTCTGTTTATTGTTTTCTTTCCTGTTCAGAAGCTTTTTAATTTGATATAATCCTATTTGTTGACTTTTTATTGTTTGCTGTGTTATTGGAGTCCTATTTGGGAAGTCTTTGTCTGTGCTTAGGGCTTCAAGTATTTCCCCTATGTTTTCTCCCAGCATGTTCAAACTTTCTGATCATATATTTAGGATGTGGTCCACTTTAATTTGATTTTAGTGCAGAGCGAGAGGTAGGGATCTAGTTTCAGTCTTCTGTGTGTGGCCCTCTATCTTTCCCAGCACCATCTGTTAAGGAGGGTGTCTTTTATATAGCCTATGTTTTGGGCCCTTTGTGAAAAATCAGATGGCGGGAGTGTAGATTCCTGGGTTTGTTTTGTGTCTTCTGCTCTATTCCATTGGTCTACATGCCTGTTTATGTGCCAATATTATGATGTTTTTGTTACTATGGCTTTGAAGTATAATCTGAAATCCATATTGTGATGCCTCACACTCTGCTCTTTTTGGTCACAGTTGCTTTTGCTATTTTGAGACTCCTCTGATTCCATTGATTTTTAGAATATTTTTCTAGTTATGTGAAGAATATTATTGGTTTTAATAGGGATTGCACTGAATCTGTTGATTGCTTTTGCTAATATGATCATTTTCACAATATTAGTTCTTCTAATCCATGAACAAGGAAAGTCTTTCTATCTTCTAATGCCATATTTAAGTTCTTTCTTCCATATTCTGTAATTTTCATTCTGGAGGTCTTTAATCTCCTAGGTGAGGTTAATTCAAATGTTTTTCTGGATGTTTTTGCTTTTTTGTCCTTGTACGCTTGTGAGCATAATTATTTTCCTGATTTCTTTCTCAGGTTAATTACTGGTGTACAGGAACACTATTGGTTTTTGTTTGTTGATTTTATATCCTGCCATCTTAACATTTTTGTGCTTCAATTTCCTCATTTCCCAAATAGAGAAAATTAGCAGGGGTTTTACAAGAGATCACATATGCTAAACTCAGAACAGTGACTGACTTGTAGAAAATGATTAATGGATGTTTGCTTGTATGATTGTTAATGTTCTTTAAAGAAGTGGAGGATTTGAAGTCATAGGTGATACTATGGGTAAGAGAAACAACATGCAAGTTTTTCGCTGGAGGGTGAAAAGAAAAATAGCTCTGCAGTATGTTTTCTGGGCCATCCACTTACAAATTCTACTAAAATTTTGTGGTAAGGATAAGATTATATTAATGTTTAAGTTCACAAAATTGCATGGAGAACGTGCCATTTTCACATTAGAAGAGGAGCTTACAGATTTAGTTTAGAGCCCCAATTTTACCTAAGTGCACACAGGTTCTGGAAGTGTGAAGGATGGGATATTATGTAACTTCTGGGCACTGCTTTTTGCTTCTACACCCTGTTGCTTCCATATCCTCTCTATTGAAACTTATTCTGTAAGAGACCTGGGTAAGTTTAAAACTAATTAATTATAAGATACAATGATAGAAAAAAGAGACAAAACAATAGTTATAGTTTTATTATATTATTTTAAAGGACATTACTCCTTTCTTTATATGAAGAGAAAGACATATTGTGTGAAGAAAATAGATATCTGAGAGCTATAAGTTCAACTTTTGTAACATTAGTAGGCAACTTTCCTCTCTTTATACCAAATGCAGTCTGGACAAGGTCAGGTAAAGCTACTCATAGGTTCCTTTTGCCAGACCCTGCTACAGATACCTGTCAGATGAGGAAAGACTGCATCTGTGCTGCTGTCCTTGCCAAGTGTCCATCTGTGATGTGCAGTTGGAGGTGACGCAGCAGAAGTTGCAACTAAGAGCTACCGCTCCTAGGAGTGAAACTGAACTCTGTCTGCACCCTAGTGTGAGGGATAATGTTTTCATTTCTAAAATGTTCCTTCAATAAGATTATAGCCATTGCACCTGCTATATTATATTTTCTATTCCAATCCCAAATTATTGAAATGTCATTTTATATTATTGGACAGTTTGGATTTATTTACACTTCTGGTGAACAAGTAAACATATCAGTAATTCTTAATACATATCACACATACATTTTAGCTGTAGTTAGTCAAAAACATTAAGTGACTATGATTTTTAAAAGTATAACACACATCCCAACAAGCACACAGTCATTACTGTACTATTCAATAAATTTTCACAAAGTGAGTATATAAATAATATCACCAC
>NW_004624778.1:863439-899938 GCF_000247695.1 Heterocephalus glaber
ATATATATATTTCTTTCAGATACACACACACAATCTCAAGTGTCTTTTCCCACTTTGTCAGACAAGCATTTTCAGAAAATCTGTACTAAAAAGTTAATGCTTGAGGAGGAGAAGGAGCTAGGCAAAAAAAAAGGAAGTACATTAAAGTAAGAAGAAATCCCATATGCAAATATCAGAAGATTAACACAGTATGGCATGTTTGGAATACAGCTAAACCATATGGCAAAGGATATTTGAGAAAGTCTGAATTATGAGGGACAACTACTTTGTATTTTTATTAAAGCAACTGCTCCATGAATGTTTATTTAAGTATTTAAGTCAGTATTGTTTACTGACCAGATCTGTAATACTTTATTGTCCCGCTGTAATAATGGCAGAGTTGGATGTGGAAAAGGTTGAAGGCCAAATGAAAATAGTCCTGATTCCTATAGATTCAATTGCCCTAACTTCTAAAAAATAATAAAGCAAAAGGAAACTTCAAATAAAATCTGATACAAGTATGGTATTTTTATTTATTATTTTTTAAATTTTTATTTTAGTGGTACAATTTAGGTATAGAATATAATGACATTCATCATTGGAAATTTGCACCTTTACATAATCTCTCTTATTTCTTATTTTTCCTCCTGCTCCTGCCCTCCCTTCAACCCCTCCATCCCTCCCTATTTACGAGTATGGTATTTTAAATAATTCATTATATTTCTAGGAAATTGTTGTTACTAATGAAATATTAATGGTTATTTTAGCCATAGTTAATGTAAAATAAGACATTTAGTTTGTTGGGAAAACTCAATAGTTATGGCATTTTCTTTTAGATCTAGAGGATGGCCAGAAACAAGCTATGGTTAGTGAACGGACAGAAGCCTTTACCACTGCTCGAAATTTATTGGCCTCTGGAGCGGATGCTATTGAAAGGATCATGTCTTCATACAAAGAGGTACTTACATTTCTTTTCAGTTTGATTAAAATAAAATACATCATATGAAAATCAAGCACAGTGTATATTACCAGATAAACTTTGTATTTTGGGAACATATCTTTTCTCTACCAAAAGCTGCTGAGTATAATTAAGATGAACAACACCTCCTGTGTTGCTGCTAAACTCTATTATTTCTCTTTTTCTTGTCTGTTGTATATTTGTTTTTAAATTGTAAAAAAAAAAAAAAGCTAATTCCTCATCTGTGAACTCAACTTAAAGTGCCTAAATTTACATTCTTATTTCAGCATTTACAAATTATGTGGCCTTAGTCAAGTTCATTAATCTGTCTGTGTCTTTGTTTCTTTATCTGTAAAATGGGGATAAGGACAGTACTAACTGTGTAGGGTTGTTGCAAGTTAATGCATGTAGAATACTTATTTAGCATTCAGTAAGTTAGTTAAAAATATTACTTCTATATCTAGCAAACTTTATCCAGCCTTCATTGATGAAATCTCACCAATCGAACATTACACCTTCTTGCTACTTTACCTACCATACAGATTGTGGGTTTTCCTTTTCTATCTTTATGTCTTTGTATAACTGGTGTGTTACACATAATTTAGTGACATGCTTTGTTTTTTGGTATCATTTTCTCAGTTTTTATGGTTTTCTTTCACTGAGAAAAGTGATCTAGATAAGAGATGAGTCACTTTTCACAGTACCCTGATAACAAGGTGTTTGCTTGATAGAAAAACCACAAGATATTAACTCAAATCGGACTGCTGGCAGAATAGGAGCAAGGCACATTATGGGCTAAGGCAGAGATTTATCTCATTTTATTTTATAATCTTACCTAGGAAAAAAGCCCACATATTTAACATTTTTCCTTAGCCATATGAATCATATTTGGCTTGAAATGAAGCTGGATTTGTACCAAGAGGATTTGAAACTTTTAACTGAACTCAATTTCAAAACGCTATCCTCTAGCACAGATATTTCTCTGGCCCTACAGGAATTTTTACAATCAATTTGGCTCAGAAATATTCATTTCATAAGAAAAGAAAAAGTACTTTTCTTTAATTTAAAATCTTCAATTTTATAAAGAAAAGACACCAAAGGTAAAGGATTGTCATTTCATTGAATTTTTTGCAAAATTTCTAGCTTTCTGGAAATGGAATTTGTCACATGAACAGGGGCCAAATCAGAAATTTGACTAAAAGATCCTTAAAAATGAAAATATTCTGAAATGTTCACATTTCATTTTGACTCATAACCAGGATGAATAATTTTTTGTGTTTACAATCCAATCAAACTTACATTGACAGCTTGCTATATTACTCTGTCAGTAAGCTTCTTACTGTCATTTACTTTATGTACTATGTCATTTCTCATGTATAATAAAATCTTTAACATTAAATCGAGAAGCTTACACTATTACACATTTATTTAAAGTCTGTCTTGGATGTATTAACTTTATTTTCTTTTTGTGTATTGATTTTAGATCACTGAATTAGCAGGCTATACTGCTCGAGTGTATAACATGTTTTGGGTCTTTGATGAAGTAAAAAGAGGCATTTATAAGAGAACAGCTGCCATTGAAGAGCCTGAAAACCATAGCAAGATTGGGGCTAACATAGAATTACCTCTCGGTGACACATTGGCAATCAAAGGTATGAAACTCAACTGATTAAGTGTTATTTTATCAATAGAGTCCTGTATTTAAGTATTATTTTTATCAATAGAACCAATTTTTTTTAACAAAATAGGTTTTAATAGTTACAAGGAAGCCACATTTAGATAACCAACATTATTTAAACAGCTATCCCTAAAATTAGTTTTGCAATATGAGGGGTGATGACTAACAACTAACATTACCCTAAAAAAGCAATGTTATGTTTATTTAGAAAAAAAATTCTAGAGCCATATTTGCAAATAGTGCACATGGCAGAATGAATTATTTGCTTTTAAAATTCAACTAACAGAATTAGAGCCAATGTCATATTGTTTTTTTATTAACCTATGTTTTAAGATTGTTTTATCAGAAGGGGAAAGGGAAGAAGGGAAAGGAAAAATTATGAGAAAAGAAAAAAAAATGGAAATGAAATCTATGTAACTAGGGAAGGGTGGAGGGGGTGAAGGGTGCACAAGTAATGGGGAACAAATAAGAACCAAGATACATCATGTACAGGCACAATCACCCAATGATCAATATAAACGTATTGTATGCCTAAACGGTACCAATAAAAGAATTTTTTTAAAAAGATTGTTTTATCACCATGTTTTAAAATGTATTTTTCCACTTCTTAAGGCTTTTTTTTCCCACAGCATTGTATTTTTTTCTGCAGGAAAGTTTAATTTAAGGAAGCAGAGTAGTTGTAAAAAGTATGGCTGGAGTATAGAAAATTAAGTTTAGCTGTGCAATCACAATGATACTGACATTAGATTATGATAAAATCGTGTTTCTTGGAAAGATTTTCTAAACAGGTGTCAAAATATACAAGTTTACATTAAGCATTGTTTCATATATAGATTTTCATAGTTTTCTTTTGGTTTACTACTATGAATTACCCTTATAATTGAGTTACTCACTATGATGCATTTAACTTTATTTAATTAACAATAACTTGGGATAACTTTTGTAACTGAAAGTTTTTCTTAATTATAGGAAAAGTTATTGATGTGGATCATGGAATTATTTGTGAAAATGTTCCCATAATTACACCAGCAGGAGAAGTGGTGGCTTCCAGGCTAAACTTCAAAGTAAGATGATATTCAAGAATCTTCTGATTATTGCCATCACATTAATACAAAACAACTTCAGAATTCATGTACCTTAAGTTAAATACTTGGAGGAGCATATGGAAGGAGGGGAAGTCAAGAAAGGTATGCACAGTGGCTCAATTACAGAAGCAGTTACTTCCCCCAGAAAGCAGAGAAAAAAGAGAAATTTGACTTCTACTGCTTTATTGTCAGGTTGAAAATGAAAATGACAGTGCACTGAGCCTATGCAAGGTAACTTTGGGGAACAATAAAAAGTTTGCTCAGAAACTAGCATATGGAAACAAATCTGAATTTTTCTTTATATAAATTACTAAAAAATATAAGATTATACTTTAATATACTTATTAAAATATGAGGGTAATGGTCAAGATTAATTAGCAAGTTTAATTCTGCTACTATACTGTTTCTAACTTTAATTTCTACTTAAGTAATCACATTTACTACTAGAATAATCATAAGATTCATGGATTCAACTTCAGTTTTTAAACTTGTTAAGAATAATTTGTTATGTAATATCCCACATCCTGATTACAAAAACTAGATGTAAAATATTCAAGAAAAACCTGAAGCATTGCATAATGGAAACATATTTTGTGTGACTGTAATGAAGGCAGTTCAGCTTAGTTCAAACAGGTCCAAAGATTGAACTTGATAATTGAATTTGAAACTAATGATTTTACTAAAGTACTGATGATTTTAGAATGGACCATAATCTGGGTTTAATTCTTAAAGATGTATTTGCAAATGAGATGGGTTGCAGAAGTTGAAAAGAGAGGGTGAGATGCACTAGAGAAAATTAGGTACCTGTGCCATACATCACTATTTACTTATCTGTTAATAGCTTAGCAATTTGTTATTTATGACTTTTGTGTAGTTTTTTTCTTTTGGTCTAATTAGGTATTGTAGTATCTATTCTTGTTGCCTCATTTAAAAAGAGTGAAATCAGCATACTTTTTTTTAAAGTTTATTAATACATTTTAGGTATACAATATAATGACATTCATCATTGGGACCTTTACATGATATATCTTGGTTCTTATTTTTTTCCCCATTCCCCTGCCCTCCCTTCAACCCCTCCACCCCTCCCTATTTACAAAGACTTTGTTTCCATTTTTTCCTTATCTCATATTTATTCCTTTCCCCTCTTTCCTTTCCCCTTCCCCTCCCACTTCCCCTTCCCCTTTGAACCTTTTCTTCCAATTTCACATTATCTGTTATACATTTTGATCCTTATTTACACTTTCAGTTTCTCACACCAGAGAAACTATTCGCTATTTACACATGTGTGTCCTATTTATTTCACTTAAGAGTATGGCCTCAGTGTGCATCTATTTAGCTATAAATGTCTCTATTTCCTCATTCTTTATGGCTGAGTAGTACAACATTTTATATATTAAAAAAAAAACACATCTTCTTTATCCAGTCTCCAGTTGATGGGCAATTGGGCTGTTTCCAAGTTTTAGCTATTACAAACTGTGCCACTATAAACATGGGTGCAAATATATCATTTATCGCTATAGTATGATTCTTTTAGGATTAGAGGTCCCATTTGACCCAGCTATCCACCCTGCTGGGTATCTTCCCAAAAGGATTAAAAGCATACTCTTTTTTTCCTGTCTCTTTGTTTTCTTCTCTTTTCTTTTCTTTTTCTTTCTTTTGTTCTCCTCCCACCCCATATCAGGCAGGTAATGTGTTGAAGCCATGTCAAAGTTTAGTGAATCACATGTCACACAAGGGACTGAACTACCTGGTCATTCCATCTATGAACCAGAAAGGATCATGCATCACACTCTGTGTGTGAAAAAGTCCAGAGCTCTGTTTCTTTTATATAAAATGAACTAAAAATACTTAATCTAGTGGGAAAAATCTTATTAAATTTGAAGTCTTACAAAATATACATCATTATAGTACACTTCTCGGTAATTATTTCTGACTTAGATAGGAAGTTATATTTTAGCTGTTGGGTCCCTACAACATGATAGAAAATTTTGTTTCTTTTGCATTGATTGAAAAATAAGTAGGTTTCTAGAAGAAAAGATTTTCATCCTCTTGTTGACCTTCAAAATGAGAAATATAATTTGCAGAAGAAAATTCAGTAAATGTGGGAATTCTTTGTCTGAAACTCATTGTTTATTGACATTAGAGAACTTATGCTGAGAAAATATTAATATAAAAGTCTTTAATTGCCACTCAAAAAGTGTTAAATTTCTGTGAATTCATAATACAGAATGACCCTATTAAAACAGTTTTGTGAATGTGCTTCTCACTTTCACAGATACCTTTAAAAAATCATTTGAAAGTATTTATGCTTCTACAAATTTAAACTTCTTTAATCTCCTCTAGTGAAAAAGTACATGAAAATCTAAAGTTAATTCTTTCCAGGTTTGTCCAAGAATTTTTTTGGATACTAGCAATGTAACACTCTTTCATCTTTGAGTTTTCATTATCATGTGTTCTACATCATTGATACTTGGATATTTGTATCCAGTCAATACAAAGTTACATCTATAGATATCCTGTGGATTTCTGTCTCTTGTGCTTGCAAAATGTATTTATTTTTATATCACTTATTAGAAAACATTATTTCTTAGGAGATATAAGTGAAAATTTTATTGCTGTTCCTCTTCTTTGTTCTTCCCTTTATATACTGTGGTAAGATAATTTCTTTCCCATTGAATGGAATGGAAACTCATGAAATTTAACTGTTTAAATCATAAATAAATAGAAGATAAAAGGAAGTCTCCAGTAAACAGATAAAGAGCTTCTGTTTTATTGATGAATACTACATACATGGAATATTTATGTATATTGATAAGATATATATTCTGCATTTATGCAGTTGTCCCTCGGTATCTTCGAGGGATAGTTGCAGAATCATCTGCAGATACCAAAATCTGCTAATGCTCAAGTCCTTTAATTGAAATAATGTACAGAAAGAAATCTGTATGTGTTCAATACAGATGCAATTTTGCCTTAAATATTTTTAATTCACAGATGTTTGAATCCTTACAAGTGGAACATGTGCATATGGATGGCCAATAATATGTTTTAATTCATCCCTAGGCACAAGACTAAACTGCAGTTCTTCCTTGCCTCTGTCAGCTTTCTAAACATATCTTCAACATCTGTGAATAAAGCAGAATTAGAGTCATCTTCTCTCATTGATTATAGGTTTGTGTGATTTCAGTAGCATTTCAGATTGCTGAAGTACAAAATAAAGCCACTCAGCTGGCTCTTCAAATAACTGTGCGTTATAGCACATAGCATCATTGACTGTTTTTTTTTCATTGACTTTTAGTTGTTGTTTAAGTCACTGTAAATGTAGTCATATAATATAAATAATTTAAATTTTATGATTTGTCTTCTTATATTGTTGTATTTCTCTATATATGAGTATATCAGATAATAATACTTCAATCAAAATGTTGTGAAGCCAGTGCTTAGTCCAAAAAGATCCATTTTCTTTGCAATTAAATTATTTTATGATGCTTTTAGCCTTGGAGAATTGTTGAAGCCAAACTTGATCTGCTTGATCCTCATACTGTATATTTTTCTTTGATTTCTTGTTTATCCAAGGTGATCATGTGATTGAATTTTTTTAATGAATCTCTTTTACATGCTCCCAAATGAAATTATTTTTAAATATTGCAGTTTGTAATTTTATTTTTGATGTTAGGTACAAGAAGGAATGCATCTTTTGATAACTGGTCCCAATGGTTGCGGAAAAAGCTCTCTCTTCAGAATTTTAAGTGGACTGTGGCCTGTGTATGAAGGAGTCCTTTATAAACCACCTCCACAGCATATGTTCTATATTCCACAAAGGTAAGTATTTTTTCTATATCACAAGAAAAAAATATACTTTTGGTCTTGAATTTTGTTGATTCTTTAGGCTCTTTTCAAGGATATAGTTCATTGAGAGAAGCTACTAAGGAAATTAAAATTGGATTATCCCAAAAAGTTTTGTTACTGCTATGATTTTTTTTTTCTTTTTTCTTTTTTTTTGATACTGGGGATCAAACTTGGGACCTTGCACTTGCAAAGCAGGCGGCAGCACCACTGAGCTAAATTCCTGGACACTACTATGATTTTAATAGTCTCTGGAACAATATCACTTATTTTCATTTTCATATCTGACTAGTCGTAATGAAAACTCAAAAACTGCTAATGTTAGGCTCAAGAGATAGCAAACTATTTCAAAGAATACCTAGATTGCCTTAGATGTTAGATTACCTCTTCTCATAGAAAATATAGTATTTAGATGGAATACAGAGTTCTCCATCAAGCCTTCTGCATTCATATATTCTAATTGAATATTTATGTTTAAGCACCTTGGTAAAAATAACTATTATTATCATTGTGCTACATAATTCAAAATAGTTCTAAGAATGAGTATAAAGTATAATATTCTTTTAAAATCTTTAGCTATCATACATTATAACAATTTAGAAATGTGTAAACACAAAGTTATACATTTGAGAATTTGGAATGTTTATTATGGATAGGAGAAAATGAAGTTTGAAGAAAAGACACTACTTATATTCATCTGGTCCAATAATGTTTCCGTATGTTACCATTACAGGTTAAACAGACATCTGTTTCTGTTGGAACAGGGGATTGGTTCTGTGGAGCCTTACAGAGCTCCAAGGCTGGAAGTACAATATTAGAGCAAACATAAAAGTTACATCAAGTATAGCACAATCTCATGTCTTTTCTGCCCCTTTTTCTTTGTTAAAGAGCACTGCTACCATTCTGGCCATGTGTCTAATTTTTAGAGCATATGTAGTAGTTAGGCAGATGAGGTTTTAAAAATTATTGTCTTTTCTTTAAAGTAAGACCAATAATGGTAGAAGTTATCTGGAGTATAGGAAAATGAAAGCATTAGCTGAAAATTTGAGCATGAGCACTGTCGTGTTGGTAGTCATGTTAAACGCAAAATACATAGGCACCAAATTTATTGTTCCTTCCTATGTTTTAAATTCCTTTGGGATTATTTCTGATTCTGAAAATTAAATTTTACTGCCAAAAGTTTAAGTTTCAGAACTTAACACATTAAGTAGACTTATTTGAATTTTGTATTTAAATTATAAAATATGGAATCATGAGGAAAATATCCTATTGTAGAATTCTATTCTCTTAATGAAAATGAAGATATATAAATAAATTTTATACATTTTAGTTATTATAGATTTCATGTGTAATATGAAATATACAGTGCTTGAATATACCTTTGACTTGAGTGATATAGGACATTTCCAAGCAGTGAATGAATTCATGAAAGTTTATAAATTAATTTTGTCCACAGAGAGACCTATGTTATTTTGAAACAAATATAAATCACTGGGAAACTTTATCCTACTTGTGAAGTTTACTTTTGCCTAAGCAAAAAGCTCAACTACAACCTACTTAAAGAGAAAAATAAGAATGAGAAATCTGTTTTGAAGGCTAAAAGTGTTTTTATAATCATTATTTTTTAAAGTTAGTACCTTATTATATGGTTTCTAGAATCATAAAAATTTGTATTCATGTTTAAAATTTTTACAAGACCATTTCCTTACAAAAATCCTAACATTTATTTGAATGAATATATAAACCATGAGTCTAAATGTCTTCATTTCTTATACTCTAATAGCTGCCAATTTTTTCAAGTACGTTTGAAAATAATCTTATGTGATTTTATTAAAATAAAGCTGATATATGGTCTATTTCAAAATATTTGTCAGAAAATAATCTTTTAACTTTTCTTCTTAAACTACTCTCTTTAATAAATATTATAATCTAAATTTTTTACATTACTTTGTAGCAACAGAATATAGTTGAACTACTAGTTTGGCAGGAAAAAAAGAGCCAGCATAGAATCAAGATATAAGTACAATTTTCACAAGTCATAAAACAAACACAGTAATCACCCTACACTCACATTTTGTGGTAGAAATACTTCTTGGTAGCAGATGGAGCTCTTTATGTTTTAATCAAATGCACAAGTATATTAGTTATTACTTTCCCAGGAAAATGGAGTATATTTATGAACACAGACTTTTTTTTTCTCCTCCTACTTTTTATTTATTTTTTTCCTGCATTAACTTTATTGGTACATTTTAGGTATACAATACAGTTACATTCATCATTGGGATCTTGTACTATTACATGAGTCTCTTGGTTCTTATTTTTTTCCCCCTTTCCCCTCCCTTCACCCCCCCCACCCTTCCCTATTTGCAAAGACCTTGTTTCCATTTCTTTCCTCTTCTCTTATTTTTTCCTTTCCCTTTTTTCCCTTCCCCTACCCCTCCCAATTCCCCTGCTCTTTTAGACCTTTTCTTCCTGTTACACAATATCAGTTATACATTTTTAAAATTACAATACTAAGATCTAGGAGACATTACCACAGATTTTACAGAATTTAAAAGGATATAGAAAGCATATTACAAAAATCTGTTTTGAAATAAATTTGACAACTTCTAAGAAGTAACTTAGAAGACAAATTAATGAAACTAACCCTGGAGGAAATATAAAATTTGAATAGCACCTATTAAAGAAAGTATATTCCTAGCTTGAAAACCTACCTATATGACAACAGCAGGCTCATAAACATTTTAACTGATAAATTATATCAAACAATTAAAGCAGAAAAAAGAAGGAACACTTCTCCCCTCATTTTAGGAACTCAACATTGTGCTAATCCTAAAACTGGAAAAGATAATAGAAGAAAAAAGTATGAACATAATTTAACAAAACAAACTATTAGAAGTCAGATCTGGCAGGATGTAGAAAGTGGTTTTGTTATAGGGACGGCAGTGTTGGTTCAGCATTGAAAGATCCACCCCCAAAATTCATCATTTTAACAGAGGAAAGGAAAAAGCCATATGATCCTGTCACTAGTCGGAGAAAAAGTATTGGACTAAATTCTACAGCTGTTCATGGTAAAAGCTATCAGGAGACTAGAAGTAGAACAGAAACTTCTCAACAGATTAAAGACATGTACTCCATACTTCCAGCGAGAATGCCTTATATGAATGGAGAAGATACAATGCTTTCTCCTTAAGGTGGGGAACAAGGACAGATATGCTTACTCTTTATTTGTCCATTAAACTTTGAAACCTAGGCCCAAACCAAAATAGTCTGGCAATAAAATGACACAACTAGGATAGGATTGGCACAGCAGAAGTAAAATCTTTATATGTAGATGAAATGATCATCTAGAGAGAAAACACTAAGAAATCTCTAGGAGCCCCTAGAACTTGTACTTGAATTTAGCAGGATTAGAAAACACAAGGTATATATAAAAATTCAGGTCTGTGTATACTTGCTATAAATGAAGAATTGGATATTGAAATTTAAAAGTTATGTAGGAGTACAAAGGACCTAGAAAAGTTAAAAACAAAAACAAAAACAGTGTTGGAAGAGGTTTAGTACCTAATTTTAAGACTTCTTCTAAAGCTTCAGTAATCAAGGCAGTGTTGGTGTAAGGAAAGACATATAGATATATAGATCATTTGAATAAAACAGAGAATCTAGAAATAGAACCACACATATATGGTCCACTGAAAAACCACATCTTTTTTATTTTTATTTTTTCTGGTACCGGGGATCAAACTCGGGTCCTTGCACTTGCGAAGCAGGCAGTGAAACCACTCAGCTAAACCCCCAGCCCTGAACACAGACTTCTAATGACATCATGGAGTATACAAAGAAAAAAGTGAACTACCAAGGAAAAAGGCTCTATTTTGTATATTAAACCCCTTATTTTCAAACTAGATTATTACAAAGAGTGTTACTGTTACTTAAGCTGGGATATCTGAATTCCTAGGAAACTGTGAAATCACCTCAGTGTTTTCTCAGTAAATGTCTTCTAATACTTTAGCGATATTAATAATGAGGACCAGATAGAAAATCTGAGCCTTAGTTCAAGAATACAAATAGCTGTGCTACATAAATTAGTTTCAGAACAGTTTCTCTTCACCTTAACTTTAGTAATGGTGGGATTTTTTTTTTTTTGGTACCGGGGATCGAACTCGAGTCCTTGCACTTGCGCAGCAGGTGGCAAAACCACTGAGCTAAATCCCCGGCCCCAGTGGTGGGATATTTTAATTTTAAATGTTAGCACATTTGATAAATTTTAAGAAAGAAACATTCCACCTAAAATCTAGGTTAGCCACTCTAAATCAATGGGACGGCATATGGTGAGATAATCAATTTTGCTTTTATAATATCTTTTAAAAATATTTTGGCAATTTTGCTCTGTTGGAGACTGAATTTTCTGAGCAATGAGGCTATTCTTCTTAAAATAATGGTTGAAACACATTGTCCTTTTATATTAGCTTTCCTGACCCCCAAGAATAGTGTTTCACTTAGATACAGATCCTGATTCTTTCGTCAATTCCTAGTGCAGTTTCTGTCTGCCCAAGACCCAAGGATAGATTTACGACCCCTGATCTTGCTTTCAGTAATCCACGAATTTATGGCCTATTATTGTATTTCCCTGAAAATAAGGCAGTATCTTATATTAATTTTTGCTTCAAAAGATGCAATAGAGCCGGGGATTTAGCTCAGTGGTTCCGCCGCCTGGCTCGCAAGTGCAAGGACCCGAGTTCTATCCCCTGTACCAAAAAAAACACCACCAAATGGCCATTTAGTTCTGGCCATGCTTGGCCCGGGGATTTAGTTCAGTGGTTTCACTGCCTGCTGCACAAGCGCAAGGACCAGAGTTCGTTCCCCGGCACCCCCCCCACCGCCAAAAAAAATGCAATAGAGCTTATTTTCAGGGGATGTCTTATTTTTTTCATGTAAAACAATCTACATTTATTCATGTACAAAAGTCTACATTTTTTCAATACAGTTATGTGATCATCTTCTGGAACATCTGAACTCTTGAAACCTCAAATTCCAGCTTGAATTTCTGGCAACTCCATTTCCTGTAGAAATACTGGCCCCTGTCTCCCATGTCCAGCAGTAAAGTTCTCTGTAGATGAGCACTTCTTGCCCATGTGGCCTGCTCATGGTGCATTGGCAACACAGCTGTCCATAGTTTTTTCCCGTGAATTCTTCACCTGAATCATGATCTCTGCAGGCTGGGCTTCACAAGGTTTCCATTAAATCAAGTGTTAATTGAAGACTTCTGAGACAGGATTGTCAACAAAAATGATGACAGTTAAGAATAATGGGCCACACAAAAGTGATGAAAAATTGCGGACACCAAAATTCAGAAAACATTTATTTCACGTCAGTGCATTAAGTGTGTCTGTTACAATACATGACATGTTGAATTATGAAGGTTCCCATTAGACACAACCATGTCCATTCATTACCAAGTGTTCACATTATTCTTGCATTGTGTCTGTGCTCTGATTGGTCATTTGGCTCTAAGTCTCAAGTTCCTCTATTTACAAAGGACTTCACCTTTTCTCAAAGGCACCCATTTGGGTATTTACAAATACTTAAATATAATTTATATTATCATTTATTTTAAGTATTAATGTCAATAATATTATCTATTTATATTTAATCATATTTTAATAATATTATTTTATAATTCAGTATGTCCATCATGTGCTGTAACAGGTACTGAATGCTTTGGCCTGGTCAATGATATTAAGTGGGGCTTATTTTGGGGGTAGAGCTTGCATCATGAGCATGCTGAAAAGTCAGGCTGGGGCTTATTTTCTGTTTAGGTCTTATTTTCAAGGAAATACAGTAGTTGCTTTCCTAGTAGTTGCCAGTGAGCCTCTCTTCTCAACCATTAAAGCCCACAAAGACATCCTTTTATGTATTTATTTAGTTTACCAGCTAACAAAATGTAATGCAGTAACAGTCACCAAATTGAGAAATTGAAATATGTGGTGGGATTTGGGGGAACAGATAGAGTAACAGAGGAAGAAAAGGAAAGAAGAAAACAAGAATAATAGGAAATAGTTGGTATTTACTGAGAAAAGGTAGTAAAATTTTGCATTCTTCTATACTACTTTTTTTAGTCCTCTAGAGAATCCTTTGTATACATAACAGTGTGTTTCTTCTCTACAACCATCTCCAGTTGGGCACCAACCCATCATGCAATTCTATTTCAAATTGTCCTGCTCTCACTACTCTTTCTTGGCAGAAATATTTCAGGTCAGAAGTCTTAACGATGGTCTTATTATTCAAAACGACATCCCCAAATAGTCCAATAAGATCCGAAATAGAGTCAGACTTCCCACAGTTGTGTATGAACAGGTAACCTGTACACACTTCTGACTTTCCAAGACTTTGTAGTCGGAGAAGTAAAATGCTGGGAAAGTGAAAGAAGGCTCACTAGGGGTAGAGACATAGCTTCAGTGGTGTATCCTGGCTAGCATGCACAAGGCCCTGTGTTCATTCCTCAATACTGAAAACAGAAAAGTGTTATAAGGGTTAAAATCAACAGACCAACCTTTTTTTTTCTTTTCTTTTTTTGTGCTGGAGATAGAACTCAGAGCATCATGCATGCTAAATACATGCTCCACCATTAATCTACACCCCTAGTACTGACCGAACATTTTTAAACTGAAAGAAAAAAAGGGAAAAGACAAAAGGGGAAGACATAGATTGATACCAGGCTTAAAATCTTAAGCAAATTATTATACATTTCCTACCATTTTAACCAGTTTTACTGAAGCTGTGCTATAAAATACTATGAACAGTAGTATCTTAGACAAAACCCTTTTCATTATGGTGATTATATCTTACGTGGTTATAAACAAAAACATACAACTAACTGGAATAAAAATGACAATAGTGGCTCAAGAAAAGCAAGATATGGCATAGATATTCAAAATCAGGAAAAGTTAAACAGAATGATGTGTTATTTGCCCTGGGTTTTGAAACTTAATTAGGATTTTTACAGTTGTCCTAAATTTAGACATTTTTTGAGTGTGTAAATGAGTCATGAATGCCAGAGTCAAGTAAGCAAAAGGTTTTTGTTTCTGTTGTTTGGAAACTCCTAAGAAAGAGTCTCATATTCCACTCACCCTAACACACCAAGCTGAGAGAAGATATTTGTTAGAGTCCTCTTCGCTGCTATTATATCCTGTAGGTCCTTAAGCATTACAGAAGTGTTCCTTTTAACTGAAGATCATTGACTTATCTTTTAAGGTGTCCTAGTAATTTGAGTGTTCACCCTTTTCCTAGTTACCACCTAAGGCACTACTTCCTTCTTTGTGTAAATGATAGTCTTATATGTTACATTTTACAGACTGTTAATGCTTCTTGAAAACCTAGTAAAAGATGACAGTGGTTTGGTCCCACAACTCTCTTTATTGTCCCCCTTTTGTCAGAAGATATTGTGAATTTATAAATGTTGTTTGCAAGCTCAGTATTCGTTTACTAGCTACTTCATCTAGCGGGTTATTCCAGTGCCATGTTGTACTTGTTGGGGAGATTTGTGAGAGGAGAGACAGAATCTGTCACCCAGGTCAGATGGCGATTAGGCAGAGCCACAACAGAGCTGATACTACCCTATAGTTTCCCCAAACACTGGAAAGGCTTGAGACGCCATGAGGTCCTGCCCACCTCCCCATGTTCGCAGACAGGGGTTTCTTCTGAGCCTGGGGATGGCCCTACATTCCACAGGTAGGAGACAGATAGATGTCTACGGCAGAGAGATGCAGAATGGCACCTGGGCCAGACGTCTTCTGGCCGTGTACTAGGCAAGAAAAGCCTGTGAAAGGAAGACACTGGGACAACTGTGCTATCTCTGTGCAGTGAAGAAAGCAAGAGAGTGTGGGTTCCCTGGTCAAAGTTAGCATAGAATTGGGGACTTGGGAGTTGGGAAAACTGTGCCACATTTGTCTTCTCCTAAATTGATGGAGGCAGTTGAATCTTGAGATCCCCACAGAGGCCTGCAGTTAGTTGTTCATGCCTGGAGCACAGGTTGCCACCAGAACCCAGGTCTGGAGGGAGTGACAGCCTGTGCTGCTCGGGCCGGGCAAGTGACTGATCCACAGAGGGAAACTGCTTGGCTGAAAATAACCAGACTGTGACTCCAGTGTGGCTGGAGCTATGTGTACACTGTAAGTTAGTGCTAGAACTGTGTGAAGATTTTGATTTTTACTTTTATTTTTGTTATTGTAGTTTGGTTTGGTTTTTTGAGACAGGGTCTCACTATGTAATTCAGTCTGGCCTTGAACTCACTGTGTATCCCAGGCTGGTCTCAAACTTGTGATCCTCCTGCCTCAGCCTCCCTAGTGCTGGGATTATAGACATGCACCACCACGCCCGGCCTTGTTGTAGTTGATATTTCCTTGCTTGTTTGTTTGATCTGGGTTATGTTGGGAATTTTTTTTCCTCATTTTTGAAAAAAAAAATTTCCTTCTGATTCTTGTTCTTTCTTGATATTGTTTTGTTATTTTACTTTATTATTTAAGGTTTACCCCTTTGACCCTCTCCTTCTTTTAGTTCTTTTTAAAAAATTTTACTCCCTATCACTTTTTCTTTTCTCTTCCTCATTTTCTCACCTTCTTGCCTTCCCCTTTCTCCTCTCCTTCAATCAATAATAGGGCCCTGTATATGAGCATTAGAGAATAAGAATTAACCAATGCTATAATTTAAACAATATCCCTCAAGGGCATGTTGTGGTAATCTTATAAATTTGGCTTAGAGGAGCCAAACAAAGATAACGACAAATATATAAACAGGTTCTGACAATCTCACAGCCTCCCTCAATCTCAAAATACACTTCCACCCATCTGCATGCCATCTCCTGCCTACACAAATATTCTCTCAAAGCCCTTCAACACTAGCCCTTTTCTCCAGGATAAAAATAATCCCAACAGACTCTGACCTATTTTTCACCTACTGTCATTTCTCTTACCTTCCTCTCTTCCCACTAAGTAGCCCCTTCTTTTTCCCCTTCTCTCTTTCAGCCTACCTACTTCCCAGCTGAACTGCAAATAGCAGTATAATAGTCTGTAAGGGGTATTGATAAAAGGATACATTTATAAAAAAAGAAAAGTTTTAATGTTTATGATTGATGTATGATTGGATCTGTTGATGCTTTTCTAGCCAGTAGAAAATCTCTTCTTACAACACAGTGATAGGATCCAACCCAATAAGACTGAATACTTTGAAGTAGTAAACAATTCCTCTTGACAAAGCCAGGAACACATCACTGGAAAACAGAACATAACTAAAGAGATCTTCATACCAACAATAAATTCTCTTCAATCTATTTGATCTCAACCCTAAGTATAAAAAAAGAAGAAGAAAAAGATAGGAACATGAAAAAACAAGGCTACATAATGGCTTCAGAGACCCCCAGTTCTCCCAAAGCAGATCCAAAGGGCTTCAGTGGAGAGAAAATCAAATACCAGATAGCTGATAAAAGCCGAGAAGTCAGATGCAATGAATATATCGAGCAAGATGAGTAGTTAGACAAAAGGGGGTGGGGGTAGTCAACAACAGAAAAAGAATGTGATGGCAGGAATAAATCAGTAACTTTCAGTAATAACTCTAAATGTAAATGGCCTAATTAAACACACAGGTTGGCTGATGGATCAAAAAACAGAACATAACAGTCTGGTGCATTCAAGAGACTCATCTAATCCAAAAAGAAATGCATAAACTAAATATAAAAGGATAGAAAATAATATTCCATGCACCAAGACCCCAGTACAAGCATGAATAGCAATCTTATTCTTAAAGTAAGCTTCAAGCTAAAATTGATCAGAAGAGGCAAAAAAGATCACTACATACTTGTTAAGGATGCAATTCAACAGGAAGAGATAATTATGGTTTAAATATGTATGCACCAAATATCAGTTCGATCAACTTCATAAAACAAACACTACTAGACATTGAAGATCAAATAAATATCAACACAATCATAGTGGGTGAACTCAATACTCCACTTTCACAAATATATCAACTAATCAAAAAAATTAACAAAGAAATACCAGATCTGAACCATACCTTCAAACAAATGGATATAATCCTTCAGTTCCTAGTGATCCATTTTTGGAATTCCTATAATAATGGAATATGATGAAATGTGTTCTCTTCAAATTCTTGTTCCTTGAATTTTTCTAGGTAGCAGATGAATTTCATGTCATAATTCAAACACTTTCAATCTTCAGCATAAATGAGTCAAAAAATACCTACAGAATGTTCTTCCCTATTAAAACAGACTATACATTCTTCCCAGAAGCACATGGATGTTTCTACAATATAGACAAAGCTTGCTTAAATAAATGCAAAAGAATTAAAATCATCTTAAGTATATTATCAGATAATTGTGCACTGAAACTGGAAATTAATCATGAGAGAAACAACAAAAATTTTATAAACACCTGGATATTAAATAACACTATTGAGCACTCAGTGAGTCACAGAAGAAATCAAGGAAGAATTTAAACAATTCCAAGAATCAAATGATAATGCCAGTACAACATACCAGAACCTATTGAACACAATGAAAACAGCCCTAAGAGGAAAGTTTATTGCTATGAATCCTTATATTAGAAAAACAGAATGTGGACAAATAAATAACCTAATGATGTACCTCAAGATACTAGAAAAACAAAAACAGTCTAAACCTACCCTAGGATTTTTCACAAAACTACAGAAAACAATTCTAAAATTGTGTGGAACTAGAAGAGACCTCAAAGAGCAAAAGCAACCCTGGAAACAAGAGAAAAGCAGGAGACATTGCTATCCCAGATTTCAAGTTACATTGCAAATAAAAAAGCATGATATTGACACAAAAACAGACATGTGGATCAATGAAACAGAATAAAGGATGCAGAAACAACTCCAGCCATCTGATCTTTGACAAAGAGGTCAAAAACATACAATACACTGGAGGAAAGATAGCTTCTCTGGAAATGTTGCTAGGAAAACTGACTACACACATGCAAAATATTGAAGCGAGATCCATATCTTTCACCATATACTAAACAAAAAATCAAAATGGATCAAAGATCTAAATATTAATGCAGAAGTGGTTAACCTGCTGGAAGATAAAATAGGTAAAACTCTTAAAGACATAGGCATAGGCAAGGACGTTCTGAAAAGAATCATTTCATAAATAACATCAAGAATGAAATGAGATTATATCAAGAATCATATGAGATTATATTAAATTAAAGATCTTCTACACTGCAAGAGAAACAACCAACAGAGCGAAGAGACAACCTACAGAATGGGGAAAAATTTTCCAGCTATTCCTCAGGCAGTGGAGTAACATCTAGAATATATAAAGAACAACAACAACAAAAAAACCCAACCAAACAAACCAAAAAAACCAGACTCCACAAAATAAAAGACCCAATCTAAAAGTAGTCAACTAAAATGAATGAACTGAAATTTCTCAGATGATGAAGTACAAATGGCCAATAAAAACATTGAAAAATGTCTAACATCTCTGGCCTTTAGAGAAATGCAAATTAAAGTAACACTGAGATCCTTTCTTACTTCAGAAAGACTATTATCAAGAAATCAAATACCAAATGCAGGCAAGACTTCATGGAGACACTATTGATGGGAATGTAAATTTATACAACCACTATGGAAGTCATTATGAAGACTCCTCAAAAAACTAAAAGTAGAAATTCCATTCAACCCAGCTATTGCTCAAGTAACTTCCCAAAAGAGTTAAAGACATTATTTTACAGTCATACATGCAAACCCATGTTTATAGCAGCACAACTCATAATAGATAAATCTTTGAAGCAACTTGTATCTTCATCAGCAGATGAATGGATAAATAAAATGTGGTCTTTCTATTTAATGGAGTATTATTCTGCTATAAAGAAGGGTTAATTTGAGAGATTTGTAGGAAAATGGATGCACCTTGAGTCCATGTTAGGTGAAATAAATCAAATATACAAACTTAAATATTGCATGGTTTCTTTTATATGAGAAACCCAAAGTATAAATAAATTAAAGAGCAAAATAAAAGACAAAAACAGAGAGATTCATCTTTTCCCAATGGGAAGGTTATTAAGAGATGGAGTAAGGGGGAAGAACGACATAAAGATGTGTTTTGTACATGTACCAATTCATCACAATGATGTAAGCATTATATACTGCAAATATAGACAGTGATACCTCAGTTGTCAAACTCAAATCATTCCAAATTCATTTTTGAATACTGAGAAATTCAAGAAATAAACATATTTTTCCCATCAGAAATAATGGAAAACCAAATAACTGGTTCTGAGGCCCAAAAATTACACTTATAAATTCATTTTTCCAGGACTTTAACAACTTTCACAGTGAGTTCTTTCTTTAACTCTATCATGATTTTCACAGTTGTCCTCTTAGCTTTACTCTCGGTATCACTAACTTTCTTTGGAGCCAGGGTTACGATATTTTATGCAAATAGAGCACACACACACAAAAGCACAATGACAAATGTTTTTTGCACTAACACAAGTACTGTACATTATCTGGCTGAGAGCAGCGCTTAGATTGAAGCATCACCCCTTGTGTCCATGATGCAACATGTGACTCATTCTCTGCCCAAATTTTTTCAAGTTGGATTTTTGGTTCAACTATTAAGCAAAGTTCTGAACACTGAGCAGATTTTTTTTTGCAATTTTCTGTTTGAGTAGTGGACCGTTTGAGCTTGGAGCCACTCAACGACAGAGGTATCACTGTACTTATAAAAATGAAACTTTTGAAAAATATGAATACTACTTAATAGTTAAAAATCACATTTTAATATTAAATGCAACATAAAGTTTTAAATTTTATTATAAGCAAGACTGGTAACACCATTAATTAGACTATAGCAAGTTAAATGTAGATAATTTTATTTTTGACCATTGTTTTATGTGTAAATAATACATATTATGTTCTGCCTAAGTCATACTAAATACAGTATTTTAAATGATTAAATTGAAATTCAGAGACTTAGACTTGTGTAGCAGTTCAGGGGTAGAATTTACCAAGTCTTTAGATACAAACTCTGTATTCACTGCCTCTCCTTTTCAGATTAATAAAATTACCCTAGTAAAACATCTTCCTAAAATGAACCACCCTATGTTTGACCCTAAATACTTTCCCAGATAATCATAATAATTAAAGCCTCTAGAACTGTCTCAACTTTCTGAGGAATAACAAAATATCATTCTTTAAAATTTACTTTAAAAATTTCTATATTTAACCGTGTTTTCTTAGGAAGAAGAGGTTGAAACTTAAAATCTCAGCTTTTAGAAGTGCCAGTTTTTGTGGTTTTTTAATGGCTTTTCCAATTTTTGCCCTTTTGAGATAGACCTTATGTAATTTTTAAATTTAATAAATTAAAATTGAGTTCATCTTGAGAATGTTGTGACCTTATTAGATAATGAATGGATTCTGGGCATCTTAAACAAGGGCTGAGAGTCTCTGGCCTGTTACTTTTGTTTTTAAATTATATAGTGTTAATCAACTACTGTGTGTTAGTCACTACTCTATGTAAGCTTTTCATTTTTCTCCATGACATCCTATAAGATTGGTGTTAGTATCCCTATTTTATAGATGAAAAAACATAGAGAGGTTGAAGTCATCCAGGAGATAAAAGTTGGAGATAACATTTGAATTCAGGTGTGTCTAACTCTAAAGCCACTTTTTCTTGGTTAATGCTGGTAACAGCAGAGAGGTCTCTGAAAAATTACTAATTTACCTGATCTTGCAAGTGAGTATTACCAGCCGTCATTTTTTTAAAAAGTGTGCTGAATGTGTACTAGTATCAAGCTATTATGTGAGGGCAAAGGATTGTCTCTACTCCATATTAAACCTGGGGATCGAGGGAACCCAAGCCAATTTTAACGTAAATAGCACAGATAGGCTTCCATTCATATATATAAATGCGAGGGAAGCTATATTCTTATGCAAATGAAACTCCTTTAAATTATGTTCAATTCACATTTAAAGTAGGTTCATTTTCTCCACTAGCTTATTCTTATAAAAATATTTCTGTATAAAAATTTTAGATAATTTCTCGAAATTATTCCTTAATTTAAAATCAAAATTCTTACAGAGATAAGAAGCAAGCAGATCTTGGATTTTACAATGCATTATGGCATAATCAGTGTTTACCTCTGATATCATCAAAAGAGGAGAGTGTCTCTTGCAAAGAAAGTAAAGACTGTTTTGTTTCAGGAAGTGATAAAGAATGGGCAGAACATTTGAAATAATGCCAGTAACACCAACGCTGGCAACAGTTGCACCTGCACCGAATCAGTTTTGTTGATATTTAAAAATGAGAGCCTGTTTAGGATTGTTTATAAATGAATGCCTTCCAAATCCAGGATTTACTCTTTGGAGTGTTAGGGGTACTTTATATTAAGTAATCATTTTTAATACAGACATAAAACCAGGTATTGACTATTAAAGGATGAGGAAGCACATGAGATCAAAAAGGAGGATACAGGATCTGTTTTGCCTCCTTTTTCTACAAAGCCCAGAAAAGAGTCTGTTAAAGTATTTTCAATGAGATCTTTGCTTTTCTTCTTTTGTCTCACATTTAAAAATGAGAGTGTGGTCTGGAAATGGACCTAAGTAAGAATATGAGGAAAAGCTAGTAGTATTCTGATCACTTTCCCTTTGGACATCTAGCTTCTGAACCTTTTGATTCTTAATAGATCTAGATGCAAAAACACAGAAGAGACTCTTGAGGACAAAGTGTGTTTCTTTAAGAAGTAAGCAGGCTAGGCAAGCTATTGCCTGTGTGGAATGTGGATCTATAAGAGCCATTCCAACAAAGGAAGAATATGCTATGACAACCCAGGCCTCCTACTAATAGATCACACATATATTGATCCTGCTGTCCCCAAAGAAGAAAAACATGGGCTTGGGGAGTGGTAACTCTGTTGCAACAGACTCTGTCCCTGTTGAGTTGAGCAAATCTTTATAGAATATAAGCAGGAAACAGCATCCACATGTCTATACAGCACCTAGTAAAGCCACTGTAACAATGCAGTAAATGATGAATGACTGAATAAATGAATGAATAGCTCTACAGATTTGGCTTCTACTGTTAAATCAGTCTGGAATCTTGTACTAATTATGAACAATGTTTTCCTTTAGTTGCTTGCACTAGATGTTCCCACATAATCCTGTTTATGACACGGATAAATACAAGTATACGTCACTGAACATGTCCTTTCTTTCAGGAAACTAAGCCATAAGGAAAGCTCAGCAGTATTGGTCTTAGCTGGTTGACTTTATGCCTTGCTTTCTAACTATTAGACTCAAGGCAAGTAAACTGTGCTTTAGCATCTTTGGCTGATAAAATTGTAAATTGTACATTTTAGTCCCTCCTATGTAGTAATTAGTGTAGTTTTCATACATTTTCCTCTTCAGCATTACTGTAACTGAAAATAGGATTTCCAGTAGTCTTTTATTGCATGGGAAAACATTAAGCATAATTTTCTCATATTTAACTTCTCTGTGGGCTAATTTATAGTAGTGAGGGAAAATCTTGGTTTTCATTGAAAAGTTGTCTTTATTGCATGAACCAGTCATAAGGTCAAGCTATTGAACTGCAATTTTGTGGATCAAATATCACAGTTCTATATGGGAAGCAAGCCTAATGATAAATCCTCTTAAAGTTGACTTTGAGAGAAGTTTGTATTCTTAACAGCTTGGCAGCACTTTGATTCTTCCATTAATATATTTTTATTGTCTGGAAGTAAACATGATACCTGCTCTCAAGAGGCTGTGCTAACCTTTGTTTTAGAACCTGGAAGTTCTTTATCCTACAGATGTAACTTTAAGGGCCGGGGATTTAGCTTAGTGGTGCTGCTGCCTGCCTCGCAAGCACAAGGTCCCAAGTTCGAGCCCTGGTACCAAAAAAAAAAATGTAACTTTAGCAGTAGTTCATATCTCTTTTCAGTTAGCTATTCCTCCTTTTAGCTAAATATTTAAGAATAGTAGAAATGAATTTTGTATACTCAGAATGCAAGTGTGTTCTTACTATACATGAAAAAATCTGGTGACATGACTGGTACCAATACATGCATTTATATGAATTATTAATAGCTGGATTTTATGGTTTTCAGATTGCTAACTTCTTACTGCTAAAACTAGACAGCAGTATTTAGTGCTATAGTATTCTCTAACATAGTATATCTCATGCCATAGAGTTAAAATTATTGTAAAATTTTTATCAATATTATTCCCAGTTGAATAATATAAAAATTCATTTTCTTTGCATATAGATCTTTTATAATACATTTTTTTCCTAGGAGCTTGAATTGTTTTATTTGTTTTGAACTTAGAAAATGTTAGGTATTTTAGGTGATCATTCTAGAGACTTCACATACAAAGACAGAGCTAACTGTCTCAATGTTTTCCCCTTCTTTCTACCTTTGTCTTGAATAGAGAATAGAAAACTGTAGACTCTAATAATCAATGTTTACCAAAAAAAAACCCCTATAAACTGTCAGTTATTTAAATGCTAACTCAGAAAAGTAAAGCGTGTAATGCAAATTACAAGACCACCCTGAAACATTTGTACCAACAATAAAAATCTGTAACCATGGAGAAAGGATTTCTTCCCAAATAAGTTTACTATTATAATTAATAATTTCAAACATAAATGCATAAAAATTCTATATTTTAAAGAAAAGCAATTATGTTCATTATTTAAATAATGAGAATTATTTAAATCATACTATGATACTGGTGGATTTATTCTAATACATTTTCTACAATGTATGAAAGTGAGTCTGGGTTTCATTTTGGTAAACTACTGGGGTTTTATTGCTACTAATTACAAATAATCTATTTCTTTTATTGCTTGGACTAGATATGTTGGATGATCCCCTCTTTGATGGGACAGAACAAAAAAGCCAGTAACATTCTGGCATGGTAACTGATCTACCTGAAATATTTAAAAGATAATCTGAATAGGCTTATATATCTAGAAAGGAAGGTTTGTGAAAGGGTAACTTTAAGTCCTTATTTATTATGTATAACTTTGGTAGAACTAGAGAAACTTGAGCTAGCTCAAAATGTTCAATTCTAAGTCTCAGAACTGGAAAGAGAATCACACAAACTAATTGTATAAACATTGTACATATGCTCTTTCATTTCCTTGTGTTTTCAAATTGATTTAATGTCCTCCCAAATCTTTTTGGCAGCCTTTCCAGGGAATGCAGTAGTGACTAACGTTGTAATCATGTTTTTAAATCATTATATTAGTAAAACTTAATTAAGAATGCTTAATTGCTATGTACTTTACTAAATATATTGAATGTTATTTTTACCATTTCATATGTTTATAAAACAATTCAGAAGAATATAATTTTAATAAAACAGTAGTTGGTGTCCGTAATATATAATTTCATGAAATAGTCTGTATAGTGTCACCAGCATTCTCATTCATAGTAATTTTCCAAGGGAACAATTTTCATACTGTTATATCATTTTGTTTAACACTAGATCAAATAACAAATTATATGGGCATATTTGCAGTTCTTTTTTTAGCATTATAAAATGTTTATGATTTGGTATGTTAGTGAAATCCTAGCCTAACTGAATAAAAATAGTACATGATAATCATGCTTTCTTTTGACTTTTTAAAAGTTCGGAAGCATATATTTAAAACATTATTTATTAGACTTTTGAAAACCCCATAAGCAATTAAGCACTGCAAAAATATAATTTATTTTGCTTTCTCTTAAAGTTGAGTCTTTTTGAGATAATTTCCCATATTTTTATCAAAGAAAACTGGCTAATTACAAAATACCTAAAGAAATTATAAATAAATATTACTCTTCTAAAGAAGGTACAATGTTTTGCTCCTCCGCATTCCTGTACCAAAGAAAGTACTTGTCAGCCTAGTGCATTTTGATACCTTTGAGACTCCATAGAGTGCTCCAGTGAACTCCATAGAGTGCTCCATAGAGTGCATCAGTGAACTAGATGTTGCCCCAGTTTCTAAAAGAAATGCTTCTGGGTAAACTTGAGGTATTCCACTGAGTTCTCAACAAAATATGATCTTTAAAATCTATATAAGGGTTTAGTAATAGTTAATTATATTCAGTATAATGAAACTTTACGCTGGGACATAAATCAGCAATCTCTTACCTAAGTAGAAATTATGTTTTTATCTGCTCTTTTTTTACAAGTTTATCTGTTTGTTTGTTGTATTGGGGAATAAACCCAGGGTCTTGTGCATACAAGGCAAATGTTCATCAATTGGGCTACATCACTAACCTGCTCCTTTTTAAGATGTTGTGTCATCATTTAAGTAGAGAACTTAAGCCTAAGTAGAAATGAACTCTTTGTTTCATAATGATTATTACTGAATGCCTTCCTTATGCCTGGACTGTACTAAGTGATTTTTTTGAGGGGATACTGGGGATCGAATTGGGACCTTGAGCTTGCGAGGCAGGTGGTGGAACCACTGAGCTAAATCACCGGCCCTGAATTAAGTGATTTTAACACATTCCTTCCTGTAGCTTCATTAAAAACCTATTGCTTCATTCTGCTCTTATATCAAATGGAATACAAAAAGTTACTTTACAAATAAGGTAACTCTAGGACATAATTATGGTCACTGTACTAATAAATGGTGAGATTTGGATTCAATTCCAGAACCATCTCTTTAAATCCCATTATTGCAACCATATTCCACATTGTCTTCCCTGAAATGTCAATATAAAATATGATTGCATCAAATATTGGCAGTTAATGGAGTGAGATGGTAGAATCATGTAAAACCACGTGTGAATGCTCAGAGGCATGTTTATCATTGCAGTCTTGATTGTATACTGTGTTGTGACTATTCTTTGGACTAGCATCTGGCTTTAGTATCTGAGGAGAAAAGCTAGCTGTGGTTCTGATTTATGTTAAGTTTAAGCTGGCATCACTTTGGAAAGCAGTAAAAGTATTCTTTCCCAAGCTTTCTATGTATTTCTTCTTCCAAGTAGCCTCAGAATCCCTAATTAAAATTTATTGGGTCTAGTGATGAATTTCTATTTTATGCTAATATTTTCTTAGGCATTAGTTTAAGATAATATTATAAAGCCATGAAAAAGAAGAAAATTGTGTCAATTGCAGGAAAATGGATGGAACTGAAGATCATCATATTAAGTAAAATAAGTCTGACTCAGAAATACAAATAGTGAGCATTTTCTCTCATATAGGGGAGCTAGCAGGGACAAAGTAACAAAATAGAGGGAAATTCTTCATCAAGGAGAAAGTGATGGGGGAACAGGAAAGAAGATAATAAAGAAAGCATATCATATGCATATATAAAAATGTCACAAAGAAACCTATTATTTTGTTCAATTAATATAGACTAAAATAAAAATTTAGAGATAATGTAGCGTTATATGAGTACTTAAGGTGACGTACACAAGCAATGAAATATGGATTCTATTTTTTAAGTATAGAGAGAGAGAGAGAGAGAGAGAGCTGAAGAAATGTAACCAGAAATGGTTTAGCCACTTTTGAAAAACAATCCTTAAAACATTTCCCCAGCAATTCATTCATTCATAGCATCAAAAAGTGAAAACAATTTAAATATCCAGTAACAGATGAATGGACTAATCAAATGCAGCATAGCCATTACAGTAGAATATTATTTGGCAATAGAAAGGAATGAGTCACGGTTACCTGCTGCAACACAGATAGACCTGAAAATATGCTAGTAGGCAGAATCAGTCACAAGAGACCATACACTGTATGATTCTATAGATCTGAAAGGAATAGAATAGGCAAATCCATGGAGACAGAAAACAGATTAGTGTTGTCAGGATCTGAGGAGGGGGAAATGTAAAGTGTCTGCAATTAATAATGGGATGTTTTTGGAAGTTGAAGAAAATGTTCTGGAATCAGTGGTGATGGTAACATGAACTTGTGAATGTATTTAAAACACTGAATTGTACACTTTAAAAGTCTTAATTACCTGATATGGTAACACACATCTGTAATGCCAGCTACTGAAGAGGCTGAGGCAGGATGATCATAAATTTGAGGCCAACCTAAGCAACTCACTGAGACCTAGTCTCAAAATAAAAAATAAAAGGGTCTGGCAATACAGCTCAGTGGTAGAGCAACCTTGGGTTCAATCCCCAGTACTGGGGACAAAAGGTGAATTTTATGTTTGTGTTATATGTCAACGTAAACAAAATATGGCCAGGGTGTCTTTGTGTTTGTAAAGATTTATTTTAAAAATCTAATTTTATGTATTATGTATATTTGAAATATAAAAACTTGGCATAAATATATTACAAAGTAAGCTTGTGTTATCAGTCCTTCAACTAAATTATTTGCATAATATGGAAATACAGGTAGACAGCTGATCTATAAAACACATTTTGTATTTAAAAATCTCTTTCTCTGAAGACGCATACAACACATACACATGCACACACACACCATTTATTCCTTTTTAAAAAAATAAGTTTCAATAATCATAAATCATCCCTAAATACTTTAGGGAATATTTTTAAAGATCAAGGATATTCTTTAACAAAACATAGTACAATTATAAAATTTAGGAAATTTAACATTGATATATTAATATCTAAACTATAATCAAGTTTGCCAGTTGTCTTAACATTTCTTCATAGTAACTAGTTTTTCTGGATCCAGTATCATTTAGTTGTCAAGTCTTAGTTTCTTTTGATCTGAGAGAGTTCCTCAGCATGTTGTTTTGTTTATTTTATGACACTGATCATTTTTGAGATGGTGGGCCTGTTGTTACTTTTTAAACATTCTCTCCTTTGGGTTTTGTCTGATCGTTTTCTCATGATATGATTCAGGTTATCAAGTTTTTGAAGGAATACTACCTGTAACAATCTCCAGGGGCTACTATAACAAATTACAAAAAATGTGGTGGTTTGAAACAGCAAAAATTTATTTTCTCACATCCTTGGAGGCCATAGGTGAAAATGTTGGCAGTCCACACTCTCTCTGAAGGTTCTAGGGGAGAATGATTTCTTGCCATTTCCGGCTTTGGTCATACCAAGTTTCCTTGGTTTGTGGCAGCAGAACTCCAATCTCCACCTCTTTCTTCACATGGACTTTTCTCTCCATGTTTCTCCTTTTGTAAGAGCATTCATTGGATTTGGGGGTCCATCTGATGAATCCAGGATAATCTTGTCTCAAGATCCTTGTCTTCATTACTTCTCCAAAGACCTTGTTTCCAAATAAGGTCACAGCCACAATTATGGGTATTCAGACTGGGTCATATTTTTTGGATCCCAAAATCTCAGTGCACTACATTACTCAAATGATGTTGTGTCCTTGTCAAGACATGGGAAGGTCATTTTAGACATGGGAAGAGCTACAAAAAATAAGTTATGGAAATCATAAATGTATATCAATATTGTAATTCAAATTAAATATATATACATCACCTATGAAATATACACATATATGGCTATATATTCCAAAGAAACACAAGAAGAGTGATAAATATGTATCAGTGGTTCTTAACCAGGGATGATCTAGTCCCCCAGTGGACTAGGACAGTACCTACAGGTCATTTTTTAGTCACCACTAGAGGGAGTGATACTGACATCTAGACTTAGAGACCAAGTCTACTGCTAAATATCCTACAGTACATAGAACAGTCCTTGGCAATAAAGAATTGTCTAGTTTAGTATATCAGTGCTGTTCCTAAAAAACCCTGCTATATATCTACTTTTGCATTTTATTTTCAACTTAGTAATGTATCATGGAAATCCCTCTATATCAACTCATAATACCTTGTCCTTTTTTATAGCTACATAGTAAATATACTATAATTTATTCACACAATTGCATTTGGGCATTTAAGTGTTTTTCAATATTCTTCTATTTCAAATAATTCTCTAAGAGATGGATGTATGCATTTCTTTTTGGTATTTTTAGAAGTGTATGTTCCAAGCCAATGCCCAGAAGTAGGTTATAGAGCAAATAACCCTTATTTTCCAGATCTCATCCGAGGGCTGCATCATTCACATTTTCACCAGACTGTGAAAGCTCCTATTTCTTTCTTGGCCTGTAGTGGAGTGAATTATTGAGCTGTTGAATTTTTGCCGCTCTGATAAACCCGAGACTCAATATCATTTTAATTTTCATTTTTCTTACTAAGGAAGGCTTTTTTTCTTTTTGTCTCTTTACACTGCTGAGTCAAAACCCCAAATTTTATCACATTTAATCCAAAGAAATTTAAAGTACAGAAGCAACTATTATCAAATACAGAAAAACAAAGTATATATTTCTCTGCTGAAAATGTCAAATGATTTCTTGTGGAAGATTTTCTTGCATGTTCTGCTTTGGTTTGGTGTTTGTTTGCTTGTTTGTTTTTTAGGACACAGGCTCACTATATAGCTCAGTCTGCTCTTTAACTTAGTAGGTAGCCCAGACTAGCCTTGAACTTATGGTGATCCTCCTGCCTCAGTCTCTCAAGTGCTGGAATTACAGGCATGTGCCACCATGCCCGGCTCAATAAGGTTTTTTTTGGTATCAGGAATCGAACTCAGGGCCTTGCACTTACCAGTCAGACACAGCGCTGCTGAGCTACATCCCCAGCCCAATAATTTTCTATACATAACAGAGTATTATTTTGCAATGCCTGGGAGAGAAGTACTCAACAGGTTCCAAACATACTCCTAGGAAAGCAATGTTTAAAGTTTACTCTGTTGTTTTCAGACAACCAGAATGTCATTCTGAAGACACTCTAGTGACTTTGCACTTGATTCTTATGTGCTTGCTGTTTTACAGGCCATATATGTCTCTTGGCAGTCTTCGGGATCAGGTCATTTATCCTGACTCAGTGGATGATATGCATGATAAAGGTTACTCAGACCAGGATTTGGAATGTATTCTACACAGTGTCCACCTGTATCACATAGTGCAAAGAGAAGGAGGTAGGCCTACCATTTTTTAATACATATGACTCCCTTTTTAAAAAAATGGATTTATATTTAATTTATGGTTTAATTTGAATATATGCTATCACTGGAACATAATAAGCACATTAAGATAGAGTTGCGATTCTTTTCCCTTACTGACAACCCCTTTTGGGCTTGTGTTATGTCTAATATAGCATACTAAGTTTATCGTGTCTCCATATCACTACAGCTAGCATATACAAAGGTGTTTTTCTTTTATATTTAAATATACAAGTATCCCTGAGATCAAAACCATTATAGGTCTGTGTAAAGTCTATGACAGAAATATTCACCTGCCAAGGTCTCAGTTCATATTAAATGCAATAATTTCATAAGTGGTTGTCACAGAACTTTCTTCTTGTTTTCAATCCCATAATTTTACCAGTTCACTTTTTTTCCTCCTCCAACCAGCACAGAAAAAAAATAATGTATAGAAACTTCCGTATTGTATTTTTATCAGAATATGACATTTTTGAAAGAATAAAAATATCATTTATGCATGTGTGCTTAAAATATTATTTTCCAACAATCACATTTTGAAATAATTTGATAATTCATAATTTGATAGCCTAGAAACATCACTAAAATAGCAAGCCAGAATTCCAGGTTTAATTTTGCATGGATTTTATGTTCCATTTCACAGCCCACTCACACTATCAGAAGCAGCAGTATAGTAGAGTGATTGAGAATATGGAGCTTTGAACTCAGAGTTCCAGGGTCAAACCTAGTTACCACTACTTTGTGTATCTTAACTGAAAAATGGGGTTAAATATATTTTGTAAGGTTTTTGAAGAGGTTAAATATGAATAAATCTAAAGGATTTGGCACTTGAGTACACAAAAATTAATAATGAATAGTTATTTTAGAGTTATGTTGATACAAATGGTATTTTGTCTTTGTATGATGATATTTAATATTTTACATGGTAATTTCATATATATTATTTCACTTTGTCCTTATAGTAAGTGAAGCAGGCAAGAGATATATTATTATACTTATTTTTATGGTGTTTGCAATTTCTATTGTATAAGAAAAGCAGATTATTTTATTGTTTCATGTGATCAGTTTCTTCCTGATTACAAAATACTGTGGCAAAGTAAATGTTACATCTCAATCTTGGGCAAGTTATTTTGAGTAGATTTGAAATCCAATAATCCAAGTAGAAATTTAAAATAAACATGAAATATTCTATTCTTTTAAAAAATCATGAAGAAGCTGTAGAACTAGTTTTAAGAATACTGCAAACCCAGAGTTTCATATTCCCATGCCTCAGGCAGGTGATAAAATTTATGTGCCCTCCCCCCCATTTTAGAAAAAAGAAGAATGTTTCAACCTTAATAACTATAATTGTTATGGTTTGTTGAGTGTTCACAATGCGGCATATTAAACAACTCATATATATCTCATTTCAATTAATATTCTTATTAGTCTAACAATGGAGGTTTTACTATCCCCATTTTACAGATTGAATTCAGGTTAATAGGGTCCTGTAGTGAGTGGCAATACAGGAAATGAAACACAGATCTGACTTTTAAGTCACGTTTATTGCTAGGGTATGCTATTATGCTGTGCTATCTTCTAGCTTTTTAGACATTAATAATAACTAGTATATCTTCACATATAAAAATTTTCAAGGAAACTAGTTTTACTCTTAAACAGAAAATGTTTAAGCAAAGCAAAAAAACACTTCAGTTTGTAAATACATCACTTTGGAAGAAGCTTTCTGAAGTTCTGTTTAGATTAGCTCATCCTTTGCTTAGTAAATGATGGAAATAAGAACTACATTACATCCCATCAAAAAGGTCACAAAATATGAAAGATATGAACTAAAGAAGTTTGTGCAACAGTGGAAAGCAGGAAAATAATTTTCTTCTAAGCTGGCTTAGTCTCAGCATCAGAGACATTAGGACTCAAGAGTTCTGATTTATGTGTTATGTGATCATGCAATATTGTTCACGAAACCCTTTGGGTGTGGTAGAACAAAGAAGGTAGTTTATTAAAATAGTAAAAGTTAAACTTTTCATTGACCCAAATACATTTCTTTTGGGCCTTCTTCTTAGTGGTCAGGGGAAAATTATTTTAAGCTTAGAATATTTCTCCACTGTGTAGCAATCTGAGTCTATTTTTCATATCATCATATATTTCATAAATGATATAAAATTCAGTCAGAATGAAAGTATTATTTCAGCACATTTCCCTGGAAGCAAGAATTTTAAATCAGATAATATTTTGATATTTTTCCTAATATAAAGTTTTAAGGTTATATTTTTAAATAGACATAATTTCTAGAAGTTTATCCAAGAAAATGAACACTGATTTACTTTGGAAGGTGGAATTGAGTGTCATTAAGAAATAAGGGAAAGTCTTTTCATTCCAAATACTTTTGTAGTTATTATTCTTAATGTATTACTTTATTATATTTATTCATTTAATTTTTGGAACAAGTAACCCTTTCACATTAGTCAAAAATTAAAAATATTTAAAAATTTTTTCCTATTGCTCCAATCTAGTTGTCGGCCACTTGTTAATAGATAAGCACTGTTTTTAGTTCTTATTTATAATTTTAGACTTTTAATGCAGTGAACTTTGTAATAATTTTTAAAGGAAAAAATACATTAAACATAAAAGTGCACTCTATGTTTAACAATTAACATTTTTCTCTCAAAGTTTCTGAACTTTTGGATATTAAAAAAGAATCCCATATTCTTCTGATCAGCAAATGATAAAATTAATCATTCTGATAATTTGGGTTTTCAGATACTCAACGCATAAAAAAACGAAGACTTTGCTTCTGACTTTTCTTTCTCTTTAAACTATTTATAAATTTTAATAATGATGAAAGTTCAGCAGAGAGAGAAATACAAAGGCAGAGAGAAGTCCCAAATACTTAGGATTTGAAGTATTGCCCTAAGTGTTTGTCAAGCTTTGGCAATCATTTTCTTTGAAAATGCATACTGTAGAAGTGGGACTGTGGTTTTGTTTTCAGTTAAGATAGATTGCTCAGTAGAAGTATAAAAACATTAGAGGCCAAGACATGAACCTTTGCACTGACTCTTAGGCATGTCTGTTACTCAATGAATTTTCGGTTACTCACTTGTGTGAGTAATAATCACTTGTATCAAGTAATAGTATCTATCTTTTAAGGAATATAAGATACATGGAGGAACCTTACGAAAGACTAGGCATGTGGGCACCATTTAAATTAGTTCCTCTCTTCCCCTTCATAGGTCTTGCAATTTAGTGATGCAGATATATTGGTCACTTCTGCCACTCCCCTCGAAAATAAGTAGAAGTCCACCAACCTTTCTGGGATACTTAGAAACACAGTTTTTAAGGTGCAGTGTTTAGGCTTCTTACAAGATGATTTGTTATTACGGGGCGTGGTGGTGCATGCCTGTAATCCTAACACTCTGGAGGCTGAGACAGAAGGATTGCTTTGCATTCAAGGCCACCCTGGGCTCCATATTGAGTTTAAGGCCAACCTGAATTACATAGTGAGATCTTGTCTCAAAAAAATGATTTGTTATTATAAGGAATTGTTACAATTAAAAGAATATCAAATCTAAAACAAAATACTTGGACATAAAGCCCTGTAGTTTGTCCAAAGATATGTTCTGTAAAATACTAGGTTCTTCATGTTAACAATTAGACCTTGCCAGAAATCATTTATCTAGGATAAAAAGAGTAATAATTCAACAAACTGTATCCTTTCTTTTAGGATGGGATGCTATTATGGACTGGAAAGATGTTCTGTCAGGAGGCGAAAAGCAAAGAATGGGCATGGCTCGTATGTTTTATCATAAGTAAGTGTACTATATTCAGGTAGCACTATTCCACCAAAACAGTCAGAACAATATTCACTATTTTTATCTTAATTTTAAAATATCTCAAGCATAATATTTACACATAATGGAGTACTACTCTACCATAAAGAAAGATAAACTTAAGTCATTCGTAGGAAAATGTACCCACCTTGAGACCATAATGTTAAGTAAAATAAATCAGCCACCTAAGCTTAAATATCACATGGTTTCTCTTATGTGAGAAACCCAAGTTATAAATAAAAAGCTAATAAATGATAGATAATATGGAGTAGGGAGATAGATCTTTCTCAAAGGAGAAGAAGATCAAGAGATGAAGGAAGGGGTGAGGGAGGGAAAGGACAGAGTATGAAAAAAGGAATTGGATGTGTTCTGACCTGTACCAACTCCACACAAGGAATGTGAACATTATGTACTGCAAACATGCACTAATAATGAATCTTATAGAAAAACTAATGCATAAAGTTTTCAGTTTTAAATGTCTTAGGTTATTTTTTCTTGTAGCAGAATCTCCAAGTGTTTAATTTCTTTCTACTTCTTCCATGTGCCTCAGCTGAAACAATGTACAGAGGGCCTAATTATATTTTTATGTATCCTAAGGTTTAAAATACAATTACTACTAACTTTAGAATGTAAATAATACATAACCATTACTATACTAATGTAAACTTAGTAGGTAGGCATTCAGGAATACCTCTGAATTCGACTATTAAATTCAAAATAAATAAACTTTCTAACCATTTGGTAACCTCTTAAACTAACATTGCTCACTCCAGAAATCAGATGCATATCCAATGGAATAACGAATCAGCCCATATGAGACTTAGTGGGTGCAGAAAAATCAAGATGCAGGAATTAATTTCTTTGTTAAAACTTTTCCCTTTGCAACAGCTTCATAGGCTTTTGAGTTTAATGATACCAAGCACAAAGGATGGGAAAGAAATATTAAAGCCATTCTGATTCCTGATTCCTTCCTCTTAGTAGTCCTATTCTCTGAGAAAAAAACTCTCTGTCTTTCTGTCTCCTTTCTGTTTGCTCTCCCGCTGCCTCTTTTTCCCTCCGTCTCCCTGTCTTCTCTCTCCTTCTCTCTTTGCTTAAGTCTCTAGCCTAAGAATCTGAATTGTGGAGAGTATGAAGTTATCAAGAATTATCTTACTCATTTTTAGCGCTTAAGGAAACAAGAACTGTGCCATAATTTGGGGCAGAGTCAACATTGTTTAACGAGTTAGAGAGCAACTACTAATACTTTCCTACAGAACTTTTAAAAAAACCAATGAAGAGCAAAAAAATAGATCAAATTACCCTTACTGAACACTTAGAAACTAGTTGGCCATCATTTAGAAAGACACTTTGGGTATGAAAAAATATTCAAACTTCATCAATGGGCTGGGGACTTAGCTCAGTGGCACCGTGCCTGCCTGTTAAGAGCAAGGTCCTAAGTTCAATCCTGGTACCGGGAAAAAAAAATTCATCAAAAGAGGGAAATTACAAAATCAACCGGATATTTCCATTACACTGATTCAACAAATCTAATACAGTATTTGTCCCACTTGATTTATGTACTCTTTGTTGTTGTTGTTGTTCTTGTTAATTCCTGAGCTATTTTTAAGCAAATCAAAGACATTATGAAAATTTTCCCTTAACTTCTTTGGTATAAATATCTGAAATATTAGGATATTTTCTTACATAATAACATGTCATAGGCATACATAATTAAACTGATAATTATTTGAAGTTATCTAATACCTACTGCATATTCAAAGTTTTCCTGATTGTTAAAAACCTGTTTACATTTGGTTTGTACAAACGAAGATGTAAATAAGTTTCATACATTGTATTTTGCTATTATCACTTGATTCTTTTTTTGAGCTTTTTTTCTGTTTTATGAAAAAATTATTCTTTTTTAGAGAGTCACTTCTTCCCTTGCCCTTACCACCTTTAAAAATCGTTGACTTGAAGAAACTAGGTCAGTTGGCACACTGAATGTTGCACATTCTAGACTGACCTGATTGGTCCACGAGATCCTTTGAATATCATTCCTCTACCTCCCATTTTTCTTATAAATTAGAAATAAGAGCAAAAATCTAAATCTAATCTCGATTAGATTTATATTCGGCTTTTTAATGACTATAACATATATTTATCATTAAAAGAAG
>NW_004624778.1:900768-915214 GCF_000247695.1 Heterocephalus glaber
AGATAGTAGACCTTTGTCTGAGGAAGAGCAGGTGAAGCTTTTTTCCCACATTGTGGGTTGTCTAAGATAGAGAACATTTCTACTACCCTAGAAGCTTCCCTCATGCCCGTTTCCAATTATATGTCCTATGGAAAATTTTTGTTCCGATTTTAATTATCAAAAATTAATTCACCTGTTTTGAATTTCTGTCTAGCTGGAATTTTATAGTGAGAAAAATTATGAGTTGTGTTAATATAATGCTACTTGTAATAATGTTCATAGCTTAAGAGTATAGTGAGTTAAGAAAATACAAACCAAATTTTGCTCAGAAATTTTAGTAATGTGTATTTTGGAATACTGCTTTCTCTGATGAGATTCCAGAGTAAACTGTGTAGCTTGACATTTATGACCAGCTGTTACCCTTATCACCCTGAATGTGTTTGGGTCTTGTCCATAAATATTCAGTAATATGGTCCTCAACATAGTTAGTGACATGGAATATGATAGAATGTAAAGTGAGACCTTAAATTTCTCAGTGTGTTAAGACAAACCTTGCAATAAAGAGCAAGATATATCAGTAAAAGTTGTTAACCCAAAGAGATTTTAAGTGCCTGTAATTTGGAACAAATAGCTGAAATGTTTATCTAAAATACCATGAGTAAAATATGATAATAAATTATGATCAAGTTATAGGAATATAAATGGAAAGAAATTTTTATGAGCCATAGAAACATCATTGAAGATGAACAAGTAGTTAAAAAGCATCTGTTGAAAAAAGCTAAGAGAAATAAAAGAGAAAAGATAAAAGGTATTTGAAAATTAAACCCAGTGAAGAGAAAGCACAATGTTGAGGCACTGCCTCCTTTCTTCCTCAAAGGATTAACAAGAAGGTTTACATCATAATGTGGAAGACTTGAGTTGACTAAAATGGAGAAGTTTGGCAGGGAGTGCTAAGTATTACCATAGCATACGCTTTCTAAGGGCATTTTGATTTTCACATTTAGAGAATGATCAGAAAGTCCTGTCTTAAGGGGTATGGATTGGGTCTTTCATAAGCCCTGTTCTCTGATAGTACATCAAAGGAAAAGGAAAGAAAATATGAGAAGCTATATTGTCTAATATTTTATTTAATCATACCAGTAGCAGATTCCAGCTATATTCTTTGGTGTGTTTAAGCAAGCATGTGTACACACACACACACACACACACACACACACACACATCCTGCCAAGGAAACAGAAGTGTGTGATTTAATTTACAACTGCTAGATTAGAGGTTGTTATGACAATGGCATAAAGTACATATGTACTTTTTTTTCTAATTTTAAAATGGCATTAGTTCTCTATTTAGTTCATAGCATTCTGAAAAATAATTAAAAAGCAATAAACAAATTAGTTACTATAAAGACCTTTATACAAAAAGACAATTTTACCCTTTTATATTTTTTTCTTCTTCTTTTCCACTTAAATCATTCACAAAATACTAATCAATTCATATAAGAAGTAATGCTTGATGCTTAAACCAGAACAATAACCAAAGCCAACCCACAAAGATACTTCCATTGATGTTGTCCTGGTGCAGATGCAGTGATATTTTAGTTCTTTGCATGGCAAGCATTTTTAGAGTCTAATGTGTTAAAGTTGCCTCTGACTCCTTTGCCTATTATCCTTGACTAGTGATCCAGAATAGATTACAGGATCCTCTTAATAAGCAAACTTATTTTAGAAAAGAAACTTAGAGGGTTGAGTAATTACTGTATTTAGGCTGATTAAGAAATTACCACTGATTTCATTTTTTTCTTTTATCATTTATTTTAAAAATAACTTCATGAGGAAAATTATCCTGGCAAGCCCTTGAAACTGAATTTTCAATTGTAAAATGAAAAACAAATATCAGTGTAAGAATTTACTTCGATCCCAAGATCTAAGCAAAATCATGTTGGTGAATACCAGATATATACCTTAAATCCAAGATGGAATTGAGAGGACAAAAGGACAGAGGAAGATGAGAGAGAGCAAGGGTCTGATAAGGAAGGGAGAGTGGCAAATAGAAAGAATAGTACACACTCACCATCAATGTAAAAAAAAAAAAAGAGCTACAAATAGTTGTTATCTTGTTGAAACAACCTCAAAAATATTTACTGTTTATTCCTCTAAGAATTGGATCCATAAGCATGGTCCCAATAGTATTCAGATGGTTACTACATTAGCCAACTTTCCCTTGCCAGAACAAAATACCTGGCATGTGATACTTAAAGAAAGACAGGTTTATTTAGGCTCACAGTTTCAGAGGTTTTAGTCCATGGTTGTCTGGCTCCAAAGCAGGAACGTTATGACAAAAGGATGTGATAGAGCAAATCTGCTCACCTCTTGGCAGCCAGGAAGCAGAAGACAGGGGAAGAGTGCCAGAGAGGAAGTGACTGACAACCAGCTATACTCCCTAGTGCCACGCCACCATGACCCAACCACACACATCCGGAGTGTACTTTTCTAATCTCTTAGGTGGCTCTCAAGCCAACCAAGTGGACAACCAAGATTAACATTCACATTCACAGTGACATCTACATTACTAGGACAAAATACCAGATTCACACAGCTTAAAAGAGAAAAGTTGTATATTTTGGCTCATGGCTTCGGAAGTTTGAGTGTATGGTCAGTTAACTTCAAGGCAGAAACAACACCAGAGAAGAAAGCGGCTCACCCCATGGCAACCAGGAAGCAGAGAGTAAGGGAAGAGCCAGAGAGAGGAAAAGGCCTGGGGACAAGGAAATGCCCTCCTGGGTCATACCCCGGTGACCGACTTCCTTCCACCAGGCACAACCTCCTCCAGTATAGTGAGCTATTTGGCATACTGCACATTGGTGCCCCCAGGACCTGGTCACTCACCAAAAGTCTTTCCTCTGAACACATGAGCCTTTGGGAGGTACATTTTTGGTCTAAACCATAAGAAGTATGAAATTAAATGCCTGTAAGTAGGCACATTCATTCTTGCAGACTCTTCTAGTGATGAAATTCCATGAGTAATGCTTAGGAATTCATGCTGTGAATAAAATAATCTTGTCACACCTTTACTAACAGGATTGGGGCCAGTTTAATAGTTAGCTTCATGTAATTAATCAAAGCCTTGTCATCAAGAATTACCCTGTCTTCTCCAGGAAAATGGACTTGGTAACCTTCCTCATCTTTCCTAGGTCTCATATTTGTGATTTATTCACCTGAATGACAGTAAGGCTTATAATATCATGAGCAAGAATGTAAGAAGAATGTGATAGTCTAGTCCAAGTGGAAGAAAGTGTGACTACGTTTTTTTCTTTATTACTTATCACATTTAATAATGTCATATGCCCCTTTTTGTTAGTATTGCAACTTAATGTTGTCCAAAGTAAGATTTATGTTTCAAAGAAGAAAAAAATAATTTTTGTGTTTTTTTAAAGACCAAAGTATGCATTGTTAGATGAATGCACCAGTGCCGTCAGCATTGATGTTGAAGGGAAGATATTTCAGGCTGCGAAAGGGGCTGGGATGTCTTTACTGTCCATAACACACAGGCCTTCTCTTTGGTAAGTCGTTCCATGGCCGGCTGATCTGTGAAATATGCTTTCTCCTTCTGTTTGTTTAAAGAACTTTGCAGAACTTTTCACTGTAGACCATGAGGCATTTTGCTTATTTTCTTACCTGTATTCTAAGTTGTACCTTAATCATGTAGAATTCCTTCCAATCTGTTGTCATAACTGTAATGTGTTATTTGGTCATTATCATCATTTTCTAGTAATCTCTTTGAATTGAAAATATTTATCATAATCCTAGTATATATTAGGAAAGAATATATTTATATATTTTTAAATCATTCTTTTAGGCCTTTTTTTTTGGAACCAGGGATCAAACTCGGGTCCTTGCACTTGCAGGGCAGGTGGCGGAACCACTGAGCTAAATCTTTGGCTTTTTAGGTGTTGTTGTTTTTTTTTAAATCAGGAGATGGGGGATTGGGGGAATGGATGACAATTTGATATTTCCCCAAGTGATAAAGTTATAGAACACATGGGAAGAAAAGCTTATTTTTAAGTAAAAATGAACTGAACTTTTTTTAGTAATATTTCATGAAATTTAATAGGATTTTTCCCCTTTTAAAAAGACACTATTTTTATAGCTTTCCTACTTTTTCATTGATTTATTGTCATAGTAACAATTGCCAATGAAGGTTTAGCACCTATTTTGGGCCAGGTTCATTTTATGTAAGTCTCACAACAACCCTATGGAATATAGGTCATCTAATTCTACCATTTTACAAAGAATCTGAGAATTAGAAAACTGAGAAAATTAGCTTCCACAATAACATTCTGTGTACTATGATATACAGCCATATCTACCGTAAGAGAGCTCAAAATGTATTCATACATAAGCCATAAAAACACTTGCTCATTCTTACTTATTCTGTTTCATCAATCAAAATCTTTTCCTTTTGGCGTATTAGTAGCTATGTGACTCATTCTTGTATGTGCTTTGGGCTCCTATTTCCCTGGGAGTGAACAGGCCTCCCCCACCACCACTTCCCTTTCCCCTTCCCCTCCTGCATTCCGTGACAGGTGGCTGATCAGACTCCATGCCAAAGCTGCCATCATACATGGCTACCAAACTAGACTAACAGCAACCTTTGCATTCATCCTTGAAGCTCTTTATACCTTTTTTCTTACAGAGAATAGCTACATTAAAAATTATGAGAGAGCAGTATTTATTGTTCAATGTTCTCTGACTCTGGATTTCATTTCTATTGAGAGTATTAATCTATTCTCACTGCATTTAAACATTCAGATTTTTCAGAATTTTTCCCCTAGAGATAATGGATCTGAAAGTAGAACACTTCATAAAGTGACCCTAACTTTGTGGGTTTTCTCTTCATTGTTAGAAATCAAGCAACATCTAGAGTGATAGGATGTGCTAATCTCTCCAGAGACACTCTGGATCTAGTCCAGCATGCATTAGAATTTCTGTCAATGGATAGGATTCTCCTGACCTTTCCTTAAGAAATCCAACAGATCCTGGGTCTTTAAGCCAATTATGACATTTTCCTGTAAATCCTCTAAATTAGGGATGACATAGAGCCAGGGCAGAACTGTGGAGCCCTTTTTGGCATGGACCTGAGTTCCAGACAAGCTCCCAAAATGGCATAAAACAGAGTTACCTCTTTGAGCTGATGTTTTTCTGACCTTTATCAATGGTTTTATTATTCTATCTTGTCATTTTTTCTTCACTCCATTAGCCTGAAGAGACACTGGAAATATTTCAGTCATTGTTTTCTCAACTAGAGGAACAAATAGTTTTCTAAGCAAATAGCAGAATCTGTAATGTTATGTCTTTTAACCAGGAAAACATAATTGAATTGCAGCTGCCCACAGTTCATTTCTCCATAAAACTAAACTCAATGTCAGTTCTTTGTGAATTAGTTTAATCATTTTACAGAAAATATCATTTCTCTTTATCTTTTCTCTCAGGGAAAGTACATTTATTATTTTCTCTGAAAGGACTTCAGAAGTAAGAAAAGACTCATTATCTTTTCCACCATAACAACAAATGGGTAATTGTTGATTGTAAAGATTAAAATTGCTACCAATGTCTAAAGAATTAAAAAAATAATAGCTTATTGAATTATTTCTAAGTTTTATCCTATTTATAAAGGAACCCTTGGGGGCCAGGGGTTTAGCTCAGTGGTGCCACTGCCTGCCTCACAAGCGCAAGGTCCCAAGTTCGATCCCTAGTACCAAAAATAAATAAATAAATAAAAATAAAGGAACCCTACAGATCATCTCTAATGAGTCACAGTTAAAATAGCTGTTTCTTTTAAATTCCTCTGGTTATCCTAAACCTTGAAATATTATTTTAGCTAATACTACAGAACTTGCCTTTGACTCTCAGGGCATGGAACACCTACTGAGTTTGTTCCGCCCCTGTAGAAATCAAGTAATGTTGTAGGACCAGGGTGATGAGTTAAACCTTCATTATACTTTGAGGTAGAGCTTACCCAAGAGATGAATAACCACAACCTAAAATTGCTTCTAGCTGTGGATCCAAGGCTAGGATAGCCTCAAAAAAGTTGTGAAGGAAATAAATAAGATGGACTCTTTGCCATTATTTCTCTTTCCTATTGTATTCTATTATTTTTGCCTTAACCTTCATATTATAACAGGATGTTTTGGCATTTTTTCCCAATTGACATAGAAATACACTGCTTTCAGTTTAATTTTGAGATGGTCCCAGCTTCTGGGAGATCAGATTTTTCGAAATCTGGGGAAACTAAAGGTATAAGGAGAAGACTATTAATCTGTGTCATCCATTATCAAATTTAAACTGTCAGCTTGACAGTCACCTTACTTTATCAGCTAAGCTAGCTAAATTTCCCCTTTGTGAAACATACAATTTAAAGAGAGTTAAGGCTGGGGGTTGTAGTTTAGCACTTGTTTAGCATGTGCAAAGCCTTGAGTTTGATTATTGCAAAAAAATGGGGGGAGGGTATGTGTCAGTCACTTTCTCATCACTGGGACACAATACCCAACACCCACGACTGAGTGAGGAAAAGTTTATTTTGGCTCACAATTTCAGAAGTTTCAGTCCATGTTAGACAAGTTAAAATGCAGAAATGGGATGGTAGAAGGGCCTGCCATGGAGGAAAGCTGCTCAGGTCATGGCAGCCAGGAAGCAGGAAGAGAGAAGGGAGGGGCTGGGGAGGGAGGTGAGCCCTTCCCTTCCCCTTCCTGGTGACTGCCTCTTCTCAGATCTCCTAACAGCACACTCATCCACAGACTCATCCGTGCATCAGCCCATGGATGAGCACAGCTTCCCAGTGATCCAGTCACCTTCTAAAAACATGAGACTTTTGGGGGACACATTTCAGATCTAAATCATACTGGAGGTGTGGTATACAGAAGTCCATCAGTTGATGAGTAACAGAATGTACAATGCTGTTCAAGGGAATATAATTTAGCTATAAAAGCCAATGAAGTATTGACACATACTACAAATGAATGAACCTCGAAATCATTTTGATAAGTGAAAGAAGCCAGTAACAAAAGCCACATATTGTATGATTCCATGTACATGAAATACTTGAAATGGAGAAATTCAGAGACAGAAAGGAGATTAGTGGTTGGCAGGCCCTGGACGGAAGGAGACATGGCGAGGACTGCTAACACAGTTTCTGTTGTGCATGAAGATGTTCTGAAATTAGGTAGTGGTGACAGTTTCATGAGCTTGTGCATATACTAAAAACCACTTAATTGTACTCTTTAAAGGGTAAATTTATGTCCTGAGTATTATATCTCAGTTTTTTGAAACAAAGAGGTAGACGCTTTCCTGAAAAAGTTTCAGTAGTTTTAATAAATAATAATAGATGACAGTTTAACAGGAAGCAAGAAGTAAGACAACCTACAAAGAAGACAGAAAACTGAAGAGTCCTGGATCAATAAAGCAAAGTGACACTATCCAGGTGGCTCAGCTATGGGTACCAGCTCTCTACTTCCGGTCTCCGCACATCTCCCAAAGACTAGTGACATCGCCTTTCCGCTTCAGAGAAGATGGGTTATTTCGGACTTTGTAAATAATAATCTCACAGGGCTGTCAAATTCCTACCTCTAACTGAGCCATGAAAAAAAGAAACTAAATCACACAAAGATAGGAAAGAATATTTAAAAGATTTCTATCAATGAGTTCCTTAAAAAAAATTTTTAAAGTTCCATTATTGAGAAATTTTTACTTATGTAGAAAAACTCATTTCCAAAGAAAGGTAAAATAATAAATTCCTATTTTATTTCTTTTATTTTCCTTAGTTTTTCTCTGCGTGCCCTTTTAAATTTTTACTTTCTTTCCTTGGTTTCTTTTGCTTGCTTCCATTCTAAGAATACTTTATTATTTAAGAAGGAGCCATCCATACTGGGTTATAAAGATAAATTAATACACATAACAGTGTAGTCTTCCTTTGTAATTCTTATACAGTCAGAATGTGAAATAAATTTAACACAATCAATGATAATTTCCTGGAGATTAATGACTTTTGAATTTTAGAATATTACAGTATTTATCTTTTTGTGATATCCTTGAAAATCAAATGTAAACTAGGCAACTTTGCTTAAAATTTGCCTTTGACTATCAATTAGAATTATAAACCTGTGACAAAAATTGTTTTTCACAATTATGGCTAATAATATTATTTCATTTTAATCATGCAGGAAGTACCACACTCATTTATTACAATTTGATGGTGAAGGAGGTTGGCGGTTTGAACAATTGGATACTGCTATTCGTTTAACATTGAGTGAAGAAAAACAAAAGCTAGAATCTCAACTAGCTGGAATTCCCAAAATGCAGCAGAGACTCAATGAACTATGTAAAATTTTGGGAGAAGATTCAGTGCTGAAAACAATCAGAAGTGAAGATGAGACATCCTAATTTGTTTTGACATGTCTTAAAAGTTAATTTTTAGATAAAGACTCACAGATAGCCTGTTACAGTGCATGCAATGTGTTAAGCTAAGCACAGACAACAAAGCCAGCAAGAAATATTTTATATGACTTTAGAATCAAAGAAGCAGATGGTCTAACTTTTAAGAAGAAAATTAAAAAAATGCATGATGTGAGATTAGTCATGATGGCTTACACCAATTCTTAGTGAAAGCCTAATTTACCTGTAAAACAGGATTTTCTAGGTGAACTCGTGGTGAACACCAAATTACTATGTATATGAGATGTGTCTGACATTTTTAACTGGAGATATCTCTTGGAAATGCAAACTTAAGGCAGCAATTGGGCTGATATCAAGTGCATAAACATTAGAACTCTGAGTACCATTTAAGTCTTTTCATGACTGATGTTAGTTTTAATAACTATAATATATGTTCATCATTGCTAGTGGCCAACTAAACCTTATAGAAGCTACCTGAAAGTTTAGGAAATAACTTCAATATAAAAAATATTTTAATGGCAGTGGTTGAGAGGAAAAAAAGCATGGCTAAATAAGCATAAAATGCCATTTTTAAAAATTTTAAACTTTGAGTATCTTAATACAGGGACATAAAAATTAATTTTAATGAGAATCTTCCATATTTCTTAATAAACCTTTTCATTTTTAAAAGAGAATTGCCAACATAGAAATGGTGTATCCAAACAATGTTTGTCCCAGGCTGGTATTTTGCTTGGCAACATTATCTATTACAATTCTTTCTAGAAATATTGCTTTATTGTGTGTGTATGCCCAAAAGAGGAGTCCATACTTTAAAAAATGTAAAGCTACAATAAAATTTTTTTTAAATTACAATAATATTAGCATATATTTGGAATAGCACTTTATAATTTATAATCTCCATTTACATCATTTTATTTTAATGTTTGTGGCAATCTTTTGAGACAGATATTATTTTTCTATTTTGATATTGAGAAAAATTGGCACTCAGATTTACTCTAATTATGTGATGTATCTAGGGACAGATCTGGGGATCAAATGAAATTCTCCTAACTCTGATTCAGTGCTGCTCCCACCATTGAACTTTATTTAACTGGGTTATAATGGTAAACTTAGGTGGGCTGGTAGATGGCAGGAAGTGAGGCTTTAGGCAAGGGAGAAAGATGAGGCAAAAGAGCATACAGGTAGACATGTAAAATATTTCCATTGAAAACAAATCCCTCTTTCACTATAGGTGGATTTCCTGATTATCGAGCACATAGGACCTTACAGTTTTTATTGTGGCGTTTTCATAGCCAGTTTTCCACTTACCAGCTGGAGTGTATTAATAAAACTGAGAAAAGTGACTTTAGTGGTTAAAATCATTACATGTCTAAACAAGAATGTGGCTGTATATAAATACATTATAATACCATCTCTAATTCAATGTGTAGTTATCAGAGCTGAACATTCCTTATGAATTCCTTAATCACCATGAAAAAGCCTTGATTAATCAAAGAAATTACAAACCACTCCAGTGATAGAAAATGCCCCATACTTTACATGGCTATGTTGGGTTTGTGTGCACACATACCTCCATTACAAATTGTGGGGTGCAAAATCTTGTGAAGTGTTGTGTACAACAGTCATAAAATTGTTTAAATGTTAATTTCCTTTATTAACTCAGAACCTTTATTAAGTTCTAACTTATGCCAGGCACTGTGCTAAATCCTAGGAATAAGTGAAATATGGTCCCTATCGCAAGCTTACAGTCCAGTGAAAGTCAGGAAAATGAATATATTCGATCATAAACTTAATAGTTATATTTATTATTTATCCAGTGGGCATAAAACATTGCATATACATTGATTCATTAAACTAATTCACTGAACTAATTCAACAAAAGAGGAAAGTGAAGACATAGGGTTAGGTAATTTATCCAGCCTCATACAGTACCCGGGCACTGGACTGAAATTTAAACCAGCAATGTTTGATTAGAAAGCCTGTGGAACTCCATATCATCTTCCTTTTAATCATTAGACCATTCATTATTAACTTTTTGTGGTACTGAGGATTGGATCCAGGGCCTTCACACTGAGCTACATCTGTACCCCTATTAAATTTGGTTTATCTATTTTTTGAGATAGGATTTCACTAAATTTCCTAGACTGCACTCGAATTTGTGATCCTCGTGCATCAGACTTCCAAAGTGCTGGGATTACACATGTGTAACACCATGATTAGCTATTATTGCTGTTTTAAACTGAAGTTTCAGTGTGTGTAGTTAACCAAGCCAATATATTTTTCTGTGTTGAAAGGGAATTCATGTAACATAAATTGCAATTTTCAAATAAATTATGGATGTTTCATTATAAATTATGGGATGAGGAAAACATAAGGCAACTTTTCAGATGTTTTGAGGAAGAAATGTTCAAACTGATTCTAATTCACTCATTCAATAAAAACGGACACATTCAAGGCACCAGCTACTGTGCTAGGGATTGAGACGAGAGAAACAGACTGGGTCTTGGCACTTGCACAAGTCTCAGTGGATCAATGCTGAGCCTGTTGGATCCTGCAGTTCCATGTGATTGTTTTCTGGTACCTTCTTAGTCCTTGCATGTGTTACCTAAGACCATTCTGGTGTAATCTTTAAGCAATAAACATATTTTGGCAGCAGGATTCCCTGGATATCTGGGCATGATAATCCTCATGCTCCATTTTAGTGTACATTATAAGGCACAGTAAAACCAATCCTGGGACTTGGCTGTTAGGTGCTCCCATGTAGTTAGTATGTGGTCTTGAAACTAGGGAAATATCATCCCTGATACAGAGCATGGAAAACAAGTCAGATTTGTACACTCAAAAGCATATTTCTTATGGTAACACAAAATTTAGATAATTATAGCAAGAAAGATAGAAAAAGGAAAAGCAATCATTATAAAAGCTAATAAACAAGAGTTCCAAGTTAGACGCATGACTGGATGTAGCCCAGTGTGAAGGACTTGGGTTCGAGCCCCAATATCACACACAACAAAATGTTCTGTCTTGGTTTCTGTGACCCAATATAAATGGTAAGGTGATTAAGTACTCATCTCATGTGTTTTTATGTGATTTAATACCTAAAAGACAGATTCTGGGGCCAGGGATTTAGCTCAGTGTTTCTGCCGCCTGCCTTGCAAGCACAAGGATTGGAGTTCGATCCCTGCTAAGTTTCCATGTTCCTTATAGACAGGATCTACATGAATGAGGTTAATGTAGACCCAAACAGATACATGTTTTTTCTGCAACCTACATACATATGCGTGTATCCACACACACACACACACACACATGCATGATTCTTCAGAACACAAATTTCTGAAGACTTAAGTAAAAATAGAATTTTTTTATTATTGTAAAGAATGTCCAACACAAAAATTTTCATCTTTAGTATTTTTTAATGTATAGTTCAGTAGTCTTAGTATATTCACATTGCTGTAAAACAGACCTCTTGAAATCTAAAACCCTATATCCATTAAACAACTCTTCTTTAATCCCTCTGTCCAGCCCTCATAGCTACCATTGTATTTCTATGAATTTATTTTAGATAACTCATGTAGGTGGAGTATACAGTGTTTCTCTTTTCTTGAATGGCTTCTTTCACTTAGCATAATGTCCTCAAGATTAATCTATGCTGTAGCATGATTCCCTTCCTTAAAGGCTGAATAACGTTCAGCCATATTTTGCTTTAGGGTTGCTCTTACTGCTTGGTGTGAATAGAGCTTCATTAACATGACTGCACAATTACTTCTTTCATTCACCCAGCAGTGAGCTGCTGAATTGTACACGTCTTTGTGGGATATCCATGCAGTTTCACAATGGTTGCACAATTTTACAATCGTACCAGGGATGCACAAGGGCTCCAGTTTTTCTACAGCCTCACTAACATTTGTTGTTTTCAACTTTTTTGAAAATAGAGCCATCCTAATTGGCCTGAAGTGATATTGCTCTCATAATTAGTGACGCTTCGTATCTTTTTAATATGCTGTTGCCCGTGTGTATATCATCTTTGGAGAAATATATTTTCAAGTCTTTGCCTGAAGAGTTAGAATATGGAAACTTGTTTCATGTTGTTCAAGCCTCACCATGATCTAACTCAGGCTGTTAATTCTTCTGCTTCCAAAAGCTATCTCTTCTTATCCCTCCTTTATTCTTCTGCTCCTCATTCCCTTAGCTGAATACGTGAGGAAATCTCATTTACTTTTCTTCTTATTCGTTAGTTTTATTTTCTCAGCCAACACGGTCCCTATCCTACCATCTCTGTCTAGTAAAACTCTCTCTACCTTTAAGACATTTTCAATCATTTCCAGTTATATATTAATTTTTCCTTTCTATGCTTGAAAAGGACTTTATTTGAAATCTTATCATTACATTTATCACTGCTACCTTTTATCATTTATCTGTGTAGAATGTACCTTTCCCACTCATTTAATCTGTCATTTATTTCTCACATAAGCTTTGACTATTCTATCTAAAATAGTCCCCCAAACAGTCCCTCTTCAAGACATCACCCAGTTTTATTTTTATGCAACTTATTTCAATTTATCTTAGTAGCCTATCTGTGAATTGATTCTGCCTATCACTTCTACCTATGAACTCTGTGGGCTTGGATTCTTGCTTGTCTTATTTACTGAAGTATTCATGGCACCTAGAACAACTCATGACGGGTGGGAAACACTGGAAATGTATTTGTTCGATAGGGGCATAAATGGAAGAGTGAGCAAACAAATATTATTCATTGTGAGAACAAATAAAAAGCACTGAAAGAAAGTCAGGCATGTAGCACATGCCTATAATCCCAGCACTCTGGGAAGCTTAAACAGGAGGATCACAAGTTTGAGCACAGCCTGGGCAACTTAATGAGACTTTGTCTCCAAAAAAAAGGCAGAAAAGTCACTGAAGGGAAAATAAAAAGAGAGTGAACCTTTTCCTTTACATCCTTGTATATTAAATCTACATTGCTATGTAAATTATAATCTTAAGTTTTTTTGTCTTTCTGAAAAAAACAAAAATTTAGCATCTTGGGAAATTCATACTATTTGCTTTATCTTCTTTATTGTTTATTATTTATTTTTTAAGCAATATCATTTTATTTATTTTGGATACAACACCCTCAAATAATGTCTGAATCTAAAGGTATGTTTAAAATGGCCTCAAATGTTTTTAAATAATAGATTTGAAGTCATTTGTAATTTCTCCTTCATAACATGAATTCTTCCGGCTGGGCAGTAAACGGCAAGCTGTATGGAGTCACGTTAAGGCAGAAGACAGAGCTCTGGCAATGGTGCCTGCTCCGGGAGATGATCTTGTTGGAGCCGGAGATCCCAAACCACAGGTCCTTCTGCTCCCTTCACTTGGGTGGTGCTTGACATCCCTCACAGGAGGTAGCCCAGGGCCAGGAGGTCATAGATACCATACCATCATTATCATCAACCCCAGTGACCTCCGGGGGCTCTTTCTTCAAATTAGTCATGAACACACTTTTGCTTTCTGTAATGTTTATATAAAGCTCAATACCAACAGAACAACCCAAATAACTACCTGGTGATGAGAACAAAGAGATCAACTCAAAGCAGACCAAAAAATTTACCTTCAATAGTATTCATTGGAAATACAGCACCTCTCCATACCACATGCCTCAGGTATGGGCTTGTGTGATGATTAGGAGCATAGGCTCTGGAGAAAGACTGCTTGGTTGAGTATTGCCTCAGTCACCTCCCTGCTGAGCATATTACTTAACCTCACCATTTCTCATTTTTTATTTTTTTTAGTTTTTGGTACCAGGGATCAAACTCGGGACCTTGCACTTTGGAGGCAGGCAATGGAACCACTGAGCTAAATCCTGGCCCCATTTCTCATTTTTTAAATGGAGATAATAGTACTTAAGTTGTGAGACCTAACTAACTCCATTTTAAAGTTTGACTCCATCTTGGAATAAGACAGTAAAGTGGCCTTGACATAAATTCCACTTCACTGAAGTCAACTATTCCCCTAGTCTCTTT
>NW_004624778.1:928277-938436 GCF_000247695.1 Heterocephalus glaber
CTTGCTGTGGGACAACAGATTAAAAAAAAGACACAGCTCCTAACTCAATCCTCTGTCTGCCCAGAAAACAGATGCTCCCGGGCCCATTATCTATAGAACATTCTGTCAATGTGCTGATTGTTCCTTTTTCCCATAAAATCTACATGTAGCCACCTCTCAACCCCCCCGATGTACACCCCATGCTTGCTAAACATCAACCAATCATGTAACTGCTAAATGGAAAATCCCCAAACCTTGCTGTAGCCACAATAAAAACCCTGCTGATTTGAAATTCGGGGCTCTCAATCCTGATCCGCTGCATTGGTGATGGTTGAGTGCCCCTGCTCCAGCTTGAATAAACGACCCTCATGTGTTTACATCGGAATCAGCTCCCTGGTGGTCTTTGGGGACTTCGCGATCTGGGCACAACAAAGTTATGGCATGTCAGGAGGATTATGTGTATTAATGCTTACAAAGTGCTAAGGAGAGAGGTTGGCATATAGTTATTACCAGTTATGTACATATTAGAATGAGTTACAGAAATAAAAGTCTGATTAGTATTTCTCCAGAAATGATTGCTTTTGATTGACTCATAAAAACAGGAATTATAATTACTGGAGGGGTAGCCATTTTGGGCTGAAAGACCCGAAGTGTGAATTCAACTAGTTCAATGTTCTATGCATAGTAATTGCTCATAATTTGTTTGTGGAATAAATGATAGAATGACAGAATTGTAAGGAACAGGGAAAGGGGACGTTACTAGAACATCTGCAGTAAGTCCTAGTCTCCTGTGAGCCACAGCAGCACAAGGCGAATTACAGGAAAGATAGAAAAATGAGACTGAGAAGAAGCTAAGCTTTGGGTTTGATCAGTGCTGCTCTAGGCAGCAATGACGAAAGCCCCCAGTTTACCGCACCTCTTATTCAGTGCATCAGGAGAAACAAATGTAACAAATGACTTACAGAGAGTTCAGTACATCTGCGTAAACAAGATGTAACAATCCAAGAACAATGAGGAACTGAGTAGATGAAGATTTTGTTCCTCCCAGGATGTCTTCAGCTGGTGTAATCTTGTCCTGTAGAATCACAGCATCACCGGACCATTGAGGTCTCAGTTGTGATCAGAGGCCAAAATGGAATTATGTCTCTGAATTCCATAGCTGGGCTGTAGGCAGGAGAACTAGGCTAACCAAATGATTTTACCCTAAAATTATGTAGCATTGCTCCTGACACAGAATGAATAAATACATTGAGGTATTAGCAGAAGAGATACTAACATGCCAAAGATTAAAAAATAAAAACTGCCTTCTTTGCTATTTTTCCAAGGGCCTAAATATTAGCTTGCATGTTGTTAAAATTGCATGGACTACTATCTTTGTAATGAGCCCTGCTGGTTATGGAGGCCTGCAGTTGTATGAAAAATAATGTGTCCTAAATACTAAGCCACTAAGCTGCCTCTCACTTCAGTTTCTCCAAACCCAAATCTTTTGGGGTTTCTAACCATTATAGTGTGTTCATTTCATGGTTATATTGTTCAGGTAATTGGCACAAGGATAGAGGACCTAGAGAGGAGCAGAAAAAACAACAACAATGAAGAGAACAAAGGCAGAGAGAGAAGATGGTAACATGCAATTGCAGGCACAATGGGAAGTAAGTTTAGAGAGGAGAGGAGCAGACTGATTCTGGAGACCTAAGACCTCCTCACACTGGTCCTCTTCATACCTACATAAGAGCAGCTAAGTGCTGCTGAAGCAAGTTGCTCTTCAAGATAAAATTATCATTATTGCTTGTAATCCAGGCACTTGGGAGGCTGAGGAACTCTGTGAATTTGAGCCCAGCCTAGAGTACATAGTGAGTTCAAGGCCAGCCTGAACTCACTCAAAAACCAAAAAATTGTCACTATAAATGCATGATGATCAACTTCAAAAGTGTTCTCAGGAATCCTACTCTATTTCTTTATTTTTATTTTCTGTTTTTTTGGAAGTGCTGAGGATCAAACCTAAGGCCTCATGCACATTGCCATTGAACTACATCCCCAGCCCTATTTCTTATTTCTTTAGCTAACCTACTCTTCCACTCACTGCAACTAGTTAGTTTCTCAGCCTTTCGAGTGCTGGGCTCACAGGCCTGTGCCACCACACCTGGCTTCTCTGAATCTTTATCGTGTGCACAGTCGTTATTCCCATGGTCTGGCCGTGCTGGGCCATGATGTGGGACAGATGAGGCTTGGTGGCCTGGTGGTCCTCCTTTGCAAGGCCCTTTAAAACCAACCTGCCCTCCCTTGCTTTCCCACAGTGGGGCAATGGCTGACCCTCTATTTTTCTACCGCCAAATATGAAGACTTACCCTCATTCACTATACACTTTGCCCTTTCTTATTGAGGACTGCCTCTTTTCCTACCTAAGACAATTTCTCCTAGGAATTATCTTTGGGATCTCATTCTCCACATTCCATATCTAATTCACAGAAAAGTCCTGTTCATTTTTAAATAGCTCATAAATAAGTCTACTTCTCTTCATCTTCAAGTTCCAGGAGCAATAGTTTCCTTCTACCTAGTCTACTGCCATTGGTCCCCAACCCATTCTTACTGTAGCCCTTCAAAAACTCTACCAATCTTATTACAACTTTGTAAACATTTTAAGTGAAATATTACACATATATGGAAGAGAGCATACATATAAACATTCATAAATGTTCAGCTTGATGCATTCTCACACATCCAACACCTGTTTAATCACCACTCATGTTAAGAAAGAGCATCAGTGAGTACTGCAGGAGCCCATCTTCTGCGGCTTCCAATCACCAGCTGCTCTCTCCACTCATCGTATCACCACTATGACAACATCAAACACATTAGTTTTATGAGCTTGCATCTTTTACCAGTTGGACCACGCTCTATGTATATTCCTGGGTCTGTAGTTCTATTGATTTGCAAGAAGTTCGCCCATGTTGCAGCGGGAAGTTGTAATTTGCTCATTACCACTGTTACACAGTAACCCATTGCACACTTATGCCATATATTATTCTACTCTTGATGAACATTTGGTCTGTTTCTAGTTTAGGGCTATTAGGGACAGTGGACTGCTCTGAATATTTTTATACATATCATGTGCTGTACATGTGCACCGCCCATCCCTTCTAGTCATAGTAGCCAGAGTGACTTTTCCCAATGCAAATCTAAGCTTAGGATTCTCCTCTCAGTTGATGACCTGCAGGAACTCACAAAGAAAGACTAAAACCCTTAGGTTGCGACAAGGCCCTGCATGATGTGGATTCTGTCCTTCAGGTCTCGGCCTCAGCCAGGCCTTCACTGCTCCAGGTACCCTGACATCGCCTGGAGTGGTAGATGCTGCTTTCCCATTCCAGGGTCTTTCACAGCTGCTTCCCTTGCTTATGGCTGCCCTTCAGCCCTCGCCCTTAGCCTCCTCATTCTCTCTTTAGATTTCGGTTGTCTTCAGTCACACAGGGAAGTCTTCTCTAACCCTCTTCTCCAGTTTAGTTTTCACATTACCTACTTTTCCTTCTTATTTATTTCAGTTGTAATTTTATTTTTCTTTGATTAACATCTATTTCTAATCTCCCAGCAACCTTCACAGTAGATCATTGGTTTCATAAGGACAAGGCTATGGATTTTGCTTTTGGTTGTTGGTTTGCTTTTGGATTTTCTCCTAGTCTTCTACCTGGATCATCCTGAGAACAAATAAAATACTTGTTCAAAGAAAGAATCTACCGATCAAATTCCCACTCTTTATGCAATGGCCAAAAGAATTCAAATTCAGTATCAGAGAACTGGTGTGAGACTCATGAGGTCATTTCTGAGAGGATTATTAAAAACAAACTCTCCTTCCAATTTTTGTAAAGGTAAAAATTGTAGCCAGGCATGGTGGCACACACCTATAATCTCAGCATTTGGGAGGCTGAGGCAGGATCTCTATGAGTTTGAGGCCAGCCTGGGATACATAGTGAGTTCAAGGCCAGGCTGAACTAGATAGCAAGATCCTGTTTCAAAAACACACACCCCCACCCCAAACAAAAAAGAATTGTAGCAGGCTTATCAGCCTGAGTTACAATCAAATTCAGTGGTTAGGTTTAATGTTGTCCTTATGGGGAAATCTGATTCTGTTCTCATCCAATTCAGTTTGCTGTCAGAATTGTGGAAGAATTAAGTGTGTGAACTGAGGTACCAATGTATTTATTTGTTTACATTTTAATTCATATTTTTAACAGTAAGGGATATTTATTATTTTGTAATTTCTATTTGTGTCTTTGTAAGTATAAACATTTTTTTGCATAGTTTGTACTTATTTTAGGAGGTATGAGTATTCAAATTTAAAAGATTAATGTTTGAAATAGCCGGGATATCTAAGTACAGACAAATTTCAATTTGTTGAAAGTTAAAACCAACTTAAATCTACTTGAGTTCTTTTCAATAGAGAAGTATACATTTTAATTGTGTGGGTTTATTTTAGTCTTTAAATTGTTTAGAATAAATTAAAGAACATGACCTACAAACTAGCTTTGTTGCTAAAAGACTTTTATTTTCCCTCACAAATGTTGTTTCTTTTTTTCAGAAATAGTTCACAAGTAAGAAAACTTTCAAAATAAAATAAAATTTATTTTAACTAATGATTTATAGAGAGGAACTGACAGTTTGAAAAATATAACAATTACCTGCTTGTATTCATTTCAAAACTTACTTCTCCTATCTTTAAAATTAGGAGTTGGGAGTAGGGGCTTCTAAGGTCTCTTCAGCTTTCTCTGATTCCACTTGGGTTTTCTGATCCAATCCAGACTTGCAGCGGTCAGGGTGAGTGGGACTGGACCTTGGTATGCAGCCCTCTAGTGACTAGAACTTTTATAAAAGGGCACAATATTTAGGGAGAACAAAGAGTCACCATTGTTCTAGAGGAAAGAAAAGGCATTTAGAGATGCAAAGGGGCTGTGATGGACAGAGGATAAGCTAGACAGAGAGAAAAAAATTAAAAGAGAGGTCAGGGTCAGAAAACATGAAATAGATAAGTAAGAAGGTAAGGAATCAATGATTCCCAAGCAGGCTTTGTACAATGAGCTTTTTGAATATTGTCTTACCCAGTCTTTACAAAAGCTCCATGAAGATTGTACAGTTTATATTTTTACAAGTAAAGAGATTAGGAATGAAAGGACAGTGACACCATTCCTAATTACCAAATTAGAAACTGTAGTGCTAGGATAGCATTCCCAATCAATGTCCCCATGCTATAGTGTAACAAGTGAGCCTGCCACCATTGAAGGTAGCAAGTTGGAATGAAGTTGTTCTCTATTTCTTATAGGGTTGCAACTGCCTGTTGGCTCCACAACTGGACTAGCAGGAGCATGAAGGATGTGACAAGGCCACCACCCTACTGCACAGTATCCACCTACTTAGGGTTCTTGTGGAACTGGAAGTGAGGGGTGGAGTTCACTGATGACTCCCAGGTGTAAAACTCCCATTTTAACTCAAGTGGATGGAAAGAGGTAAAAACCAGAAAGAAGTAGCAATTTCTGCCAAAGGAGTGATTTCTATCCTCTAGGCTCTGCAATGCACATGTCCACAAGTAGCAATTATTTATTGTCTTGGGTTTTTAAAAAATAGCCTTAATTCTTCACATGGGCTTGCTGCTTCTTATTTTTCCTTATCTATTTCCATGATATGCAATACTGTATCTATAGCCAAAGGCTAGGGATGGGCTGTGTTTAGTAAAACATTACACTGGTTCCAGGCAATGCTTAAAGACAATGTGAATAGTTTTAAGGATATTTCTTAGGCAACCAAACAAGACATATGCTAGGGAATGCCTATAAAATTCTAAATGCTATTTGTCAATTGTTCCAAAACTAAAAATTACCACTTTTTAAAAGTAATTTTTAAAAAGTGTTTGAATGAACCCCTAACATATATAACAGACTATCCCTTCAGTATAGCATTATTCATTTATTGATCTCTCTTTTTTAAAAAAATATTTACCATGCAACTTTATTGGCAGAAGGGGTGGCTTCTGATGACTGGGTTTTTGTTTTTGTTTTCCAGTCTCTTAAGACATTACCATGGAAGATACTTAAACCGGCTTTATTTAGTTATTTACATATAAATACGATGTCATGATGAGTAGTTTTTTCATAGTCCACTTATTTAATTGAGCAGTTCTAAGTAGCTAACTGGCGCTCTGCCCTTCTGATTTCCCCTTTCCCCCATTAGCCAGTCTGAATCCATGGCAACGACACTGAACACAGTGATCACCTCATCTGCCAGAAGGGACAACTCAGTACTGTTTGAGGCTTCATAGTCATAGAGAACCCTGGCCTTCCTGCTGCCACTTGACTCCTTAAGGTCAGTGACGTTGGAAGGAGAGGTGATTCCTAGGCCACTGGTTGAAGCCATGGCAGAAGAACCAATTGCATTTGATAAAGTAGATGGCACGGGAGTTCCGGAAGTCTGATTGTTGTTAGAAAGATAATTGGATGGAAAACTTACCAGTTGTTTCTGGAGATCTAGCATGTATTGGTAACACTGTGCATAGTAAGTCATCTGGGCTTCTACAAAGTCATTCAGACAGCGAAGATGATGAGCATGTGTACTGCTGATTCCCTCTAGCAGAAGTCTGGTAATCTCAGCCTGACTATCAAACTCACTGTGAGTTATTCTTAATTCCTGTTCAGATGAACTTCTAGTTTCTGCAGCTTTTGCTTTTTTCAGTCTGGTTTTTGCAGCATCCAAGTCCAGTCTCTTATTTTGTAATAGTTTCCTTTCTTTAGCAATTGTTTTGTAATCTCCTTCCATGAAGTTTCTTAAAGGAGTAGGAAAATTTAAGGCTGATGTTTGATGTTGAATCTCTGTCAGCTGTTCCAATTAGTTTTTGTGTTTCTCCACATTTAATAAGAGCATTACCATAAGTGGTTCCTGGGCCAAACTCAGTCCCTGCATCAATCATATACTGTCCCAAAAGTTCTGGGTTGTTTATACGACTTGGTGCTTTTCTATCCAGTTTCTCATAAACAAATTCTTCTATTCTGGCATTTGGATTTGGCTGTAATAATACTTCAGTTTGTTTCATTATTTTTTCTGTCCATATTTTGGTACATTCAGCTTTGCTAAGGAGGTTCTCTAAGTGAGCATCCAATTCTGTCTTCTCTGACTGGCCAAGCTTTTCTTTTGTGAACTGCACAGCGCGGCTGAGGAAGGTGCCCGCATCGCCTGCCAGCTTCTTCACATTGAAGTCCATGATGTTCATGCTGGGTGGCACCGGGCGCTGTGGCCAGGTGAGCTAGCAGGGAGGCAGCTGCACCCATTTATTGATCTCTTTAAGGCCCAACAGTCCACAACTTTCTTCATTTTCATACCAACATATTTAGGATTTACTCCACATAGAGTTCTGTAACTTCAGAAAAGTTATATTTTATATAGTGTAGATATTTTCTCTTAAAACATATATTTCTAACTTGTTCTTTTTTTTTTTTTTGGTACCGGGGATTGAACTTGGGTCCTTGTGCTTGCAAGGCAGGCAGTGGAACCACTGAGCTAAATCCCTGGCCTCTAACTTGTTCTTATATGAGCAAATCATCCACACTATGGGTGTACTATCCTACTTACTGTTGATGGGTATTTTGTTTCCAGGTTTTTTGTTTGTTTGTTTGTTTTGCTGTACTGGGGATCTAACTCAGGACCTTGCGCTTGTGAGGCAGGCAAGGTGCCACAGAGCTAAATCCCCAGCCCTCGAGGGTGGGTTTAAAAATACTTTTCAAGACTACAATAAATAGCTTTATGTATATAGTTTTTATACTGATAACTGTGTTCCTGCAGAGTAGCTTCTTGAATGTGGGATGGAAGAATTAATGAACATTGCCAGGTTTCTTTTCAAAAAGACAGGAACATTGCTTTCAGGGATGTATAGTGTCTCTTTGCCTACTTATCCCCAGTGCTGATTATCAAACTGGTAAAAAAAATATTGTATCCAATTACTACTATTTTTTTAAAATGGGGTCTTGCTATGTTGTCCAGGCTAGGCTCAAAATGATCTTCCTGCCTCAGCCTCCCAAGTAGCTAAAACTATAGGAATGTGCCTCTATGCCAGGCTTGTGACTAATTTTTAAAATTTGTATTTCCCTGACTACTGGAACATTCCAGCCTGGGCAAGACATGGTTTCAAAATAAAATATAGAAAAAGGACTGGGGATGTTGCTCAGTGCAGAGGGCCCGAGTTCAATCCCCAGTACCTTCCCCCCAACACACACACACAAAGTACCACCCCAAATACCAACAGTGACTCCAGTTAAGAAACGAAATTCCCTTAATACATAATATGATTGAAACAGGCAGCATAGACATGCATAAAATCTTGTTTATTGTTTAAAGGATTCTACTATCACCTGAAGCCCATCCATAAGCCCATGTCTAAACTTTATGCTGTTTAAAAATATGGTTAGCAGCATTCAGCTGTTGCAAAGCTTTCTCATGTTAGTTTTTTGCTATACTTAAAGGTGCAAAATGAACTGCTCTTCCTTTTCTGTCTTTTTGAAAAGTCTACTTAAACATAAACTCAATAACTTCTTCCCTTTGATTTTTCCATAGAACAGCTGAGAGAAGTTATAATTTCTCAAAGGAACATCATTAAATCTAGAATAATTTTTAAATAATGAAACATAGGTTTTATGTAATCACTATTAATAAAAAATTCCTCTTATTTCATATTCTGCTAAAGGATTTATTATTAAGGAAAACTTTTTTTTCCTGACCCTTCAATAAAGAATTAGGTAGGGTTCTGGCTCCGGGGCCTGTGGTAGCCCTCGCTTCTGGCGGTCAGTTGTCAAGGTTGGTGCATCGTAACCTGGGCAAAATGCTGTGGAATCTGCTGGCTCTTCGACAGATTGCCCAGAGAACTATCAGCACTGCTTCAAGCAGGCATTGTGAAAATAAAGTTCCACAGAAGCAAAAGCTGTTTCAGGAGGACAATGGAATTCCAGTGCACCTAAAGGGTGGGCTAGCTGATGCCCTCCTGTATAGAGCCACTATGATTCTTACAGTTGGTGGAACTGCACATGCCATCTATTAGTTGGCTACGGCATCATTTCCCAAGAAGCAGGAATGACTTCAGTCAGACCAGCAGTCACGTGGCTCAGTTCCAGTGAGCTCCCTGGACCAGTAATATGATGAATAACTGAGGTCTTCTTTGGGGATCAATATTTATTGACTTGTACTAACTGCCACCAATAAAGCAGTCTTTACCATGAAAAAAAAAAGAATTAGGTAGGGCCTAATCATAATCTAGCCTCTCGTTTTATGGATAGTCCTGGTACAGTTTTAAGGAGGTTCTTAATCTTCAGAAGAAGTACATCAATGTAGAAAAAAAGTATCAGTTGTTGCAAACCCTTTCTTCTTCCTCTCAAAGCCGGGTAGATTTATTTCCCCTTTACTAAATATTAGAAATAAAACTTGCTTTCAGCCCTACTATAGTTTCCATTTATCAAGCCATCTCCTTTTTTCTCTCCATGTGTCTTCACTTCTTTCCTGAAAGCTTACTATTTCCTCCATTTGAAGTGTAATTTCGCTATTCTGTGGCTTTTCACATACTGGTTTTACTCACTATGCTATTAGACAGAAAAGCCAACTCAAAACCCAGCTCAAACATTACTTTGTCCCTAAATGTTTCCTAAATATCTTCAATGAGAATTACTCCATGATGGTTCATTTCTACATTACATTACTTTTATCTCTTTTATGGTTTTTGAGTGTCACATGTAGTTATAATGTTTGCCAAGTGCCTTTTACTGGATAGCACACTCCTGGAGATTATGGCTGTCTTCTTCATCTTAGGGTCTATGTCTCACAGGACATAGCACTTGCGATGGCTCTATCTTCTAAAATATCTTTTAGAGCACCCTATTTCTCCTTTAGCTGTAATTATTTTCTTTATTTCTCTTTGGATTATTGCCTGACTTCAACAAAATGTGAAGTATAAGAGGCACAAAGCCAGGCTATACTCACCCTATTCATTATTGTTTCCCCAGGTGAAACAAAAACCAATCAATAACTGCTTGTTTTGCATTTGTTCATCCTCCAAATTGCCAACTGTTTATCAACTAATGTACAATTGATTTTTAAATTATTTCCTAATGTTGCAATAAATGCCTATTAAAAATTACATTTGTTTTTTAAAATATATATAGAT
>NW_004624778.1:939947-972707 GCF_000247695.1 Heterocephalus glaber
GTCTGTTTCTTTGCCAGTACCATGCTGTTTTTATCACAGTAACTTTGTAGTATAGTTGCAGGTTGGGGATTGTGATACCCCCAGCCAAAGACATAAAATTTCTGAACAATCCAATAAGAAGCAATGAAATTGAGGGGGTAATAAAAATACATGTCAAGTAAGAAAGGGCCATACATGATGAATTCACTACTGAATTCAACATGACCTTTAAGGATGTTATAACACCAATCATCTTCAAACTCTTCAATGAAATTGGAAGGAGAGCTTCCAAAATAATTTCTGGAAACCAGCATAAGCTCTGACTCCAAATTAGAAGAAGACCCAAATGAAAAAAGAAAGCTACAGGACGGTCTCCTTACTGAACATAAATGTAAACATTCTCAATATGATATTGGCAAATATATGCAACAAATCATTAAAAGAATCATATATCAGGACCAAGTAGGTTTCATCCCAGGTTTCCAAGGATGGTTGAACATATGGATATGTAATATAGTACATAAACAGTACAAAAACCATAAGATCATATCAATAGATGCAGAAAAAGCTTTTGATAAAATCCAACACCAATTCATAATTTTAAAAAAAACTGAAAAAAATAAATATAGAAGGATCTTACCTCAATCTGGTAAAAGCCATTTATGACAAAGTCATATTAAATGGAGAAAAACTGAAACCTAGCCCTCTAAAATCTGGAACAAGACAAGGATGACATTATCACTGCTTCTGTTCCACATAGTACTTGAAACATTAGCCAAAACAATCAGCCCAAGAACTAAAAGGGATACATATAGGAAAGGAAGAAGTCAAATTATTATTATTTGCAGAATATATGATGCTCTACATAGAAGAACCAAAAATTCCACCAAAAGACTCCCAGAATTCCCTCAGTTCCTCAAAGTGGGTAGCAGACACCCTTACCACACCTTTCTATTGAAAATATTTACTTTGGCATAACAGTAGCCAGATGTGTATCTCAGTAGCTATGCTGGGGAAATATGGGAAGCGATCTTTGTGCCCATTCACTTGGTAGATGAATGGCAGGGTGTATGCACATGTGTCAAAGTAGCAACAGGGGAGTTTTACCCACCTTATGCACCATGTTACATTTTTGTGTATTTGTAATTTGTTTTATTAAATGTTTTCTTTTGATTTTTCTTGTAGAATTAGCCCAATTCAGTACAGTGATGATGATTTGGATCATGTAAGCCAAAGAAGTTGTGACAGTGAGACAGAGCAAGATATGACAGATAAGGCCGGGCATGGTGTTGCATGCCTGTAATCCCAGCAGTTGGGAGGCTGGATCAGGAGGATCACCATGAGTTGAATGCCAGCCTGAGCTACATAGTGAGTTCAAGGCCAGCATGAACTACATAGTGAGAGCCTGTCTCAAAAAGAAAAAAGAAACGAAAAAGGAAAAAGGAAAGAGATAACAGATAGAGAAGTACAGAATGAAGACCTTGATTCAGATGAAGGAGAAAACAATGATGTCAATAAATATTTGGGCTAGTCAAAATGCTACAAAGTGATCATGTATACCTGAACGATCCCACATTAAAACTAGATCAGAAAATATTATTATGTTCTTGCCTGGGTTGAAATCTATTGAACAAAATGCCAACATTGCCATTCAATGTTGGAAATTGTAATGGATGATATGCTATAAGATATTGTGAAATACACTAATAATGAAATACAAATAAAACATTCTACATGCACCACTAGCAATACTCGAAAATATATTTGTCATGACCCTTCACTATCTGAACTAAAAAGATTCTAATCATCAGAATCTAAAGGATTTATGGAGAAGTGACAGATGTGGTGTTGAAATTTTTAGAGCAATAATGATACTCAAGAAATTTAGTTTCCTTCAAAATTGCCTATGTTTTGATGACAAAAAGACCCCGCGAGAAAGAAAAAAAAAAAAAATCCAACAATTTGGCTCCTATTCACTCATTTTTTGAAAGCTTTATCTTGAACTCTCAAGTAATTTTTACACCATTTGACTACATGACAATCAGCAACTTGCATCATTTCCTGGTTGTTGTAGCTTTTGGCAAGATATATCAAATAAATCTTCCAAATATGGTATAAAAATATATGCCCTGGTGGGTGCAAAGACATTTTACACCTTGAATTTAGAAATTTATCCTGGAACTCAGGATGGAACTCAGCCACCAGGTCTTTATTTGTGTAGTAATAAGTACTATGATATTGTGAACAGACTTGTACCTATTTAAAAAAGTAACCCACATTTGACAATTGTTTCAAGAGTTACCCATTGGTGTACATTTGCTAAAAGAACACCAGTTGATGAACACAGAAATTATTTGCAAGAACAAAAGTGGAGATTTCCAAAAATGTTGCTAGCTCACAATAGAGAAATGTACTGTACAATCTTTGGATTTCAGAAAGAGATAACATTAGCCTTGTATATGGCAAAGAATAACACTCTAGTATTGATACTGTCAACATTACATCATGATGATAAAATTGATAGTAAAGCCAGGCATGATGATGGATCCCTGTATTCCCAGCACTTGGGAGGCTGAGGAAGGAGGATCCTGTGAGTTCAAAGGCAGCCTGTGCTACATAGTGAGTTCTAGGTTAGCCTGGACTACATTATGATGAACAAAAACAAAGTAGTATTTGTACTATCAACATTACACCATGATGATAAGATTGATAGTGAAGCCAGGCATGGTGGTACACGCCTGTTATCCCAGCACTTGGGGTGCTGAGGCAGGAGGATTCTGTGAATTCAAAGCTAGCCTGAACTACATAGTGAGACACTGTCTCAGAAAAACAAAACAAAACAAAAAGATTGATAGTGAATCCTCAACACAAATGAAGTCAGAAATAGTCACATTTTATAATAAAACAAAAGGCAGAATAGAAGTTGTTGACGAGTTATGCAGCAATTATGATGTCACTTGAAACAAAATGTTGGCCAATGGTTTGTTTTACTGAATTCTAAAGATGTCAAGCATAAATAGTTTACAAAGAAAACAACAAGCACAAAATATCACAGAGAAATTTTCTTAGAGGATTGGGACTGGAATTGATAAATGATCAATTAGAACAAAGGAAGAACAATATATATCTGCCTGAAGAACTCTGCAAAAGAATTCTAGAGCAGACTGGTGAACAAGTGATACATTGTAAAAGCCTCCTGAGAAAACAGGAAGACCAGCATGATGTTAAGTAAGTCCTGCCTAAACAGACAGGAAAGCAAAGCACATGCTCTATCAGTGTAAGTGATACTTGTGTTATGGAACATGATGTTTTCATGTGTGAAGACTTCCTTCGGTGTGATAAGTGAAGTAAAGATTATTTTTGTGGTAGAGTTTTATTTGTATTTTTGGGGGTACCAAGGATAAAACTCAGGACCGTGTGCCTGCAAAACAGGCAGCAGCACCACTGAGCTAAATTCCCAGCCCCTTTTATTTGTATTTTCATGGTAGTTCACATAGGAATTGATTTCTGTTGTTATTTTTTAGATTTGGTAACCAAATAGTTGATATAGAAAATATTGATATTTATTCTAAACAGTACATATTTGATATTTTATTTTACTGATATTTCATTTTCCTGCTAAGTGGACATTGTTTAATATAAGAGGAACTTGGTGACAAAACAGAAAGACAACAAAGGTGACAAGTATGTCCTAACAAAAAAGACAGGAAAGCAAAACACACATGCTGTCAGTGTAAGCGATACGTGTGCATGGAACATGTTGTTTTCATGTGTGAAGACTGCCTTCAGTGTGATCATTCAAGGAAAGATGATTTCTGTAGTAGTTTTATTTGCATTTTCATTGTAGTTCACATAGGAATTTATTTCTCTTGTTATTTTTTAGATTTTGTAAGCAAGTAAACAATTAATGTTGAAAATGTCGATGTTTATTCTACATTACATATTAAAATGTAATATTTTATTTTATTAAAAATTTACTATTTTATCTTATTGACATCGTATTTTCTTGTTAAGTACCCATTGTATAAAATAGTAAAACTCATAAAATTAAAATAAAAAATTCATCAATAGAAATATTCCTAAAAATATAGGTGGATGTTGTATACCCATTTTAATGCTCCTTTTAAAAAATTTACCATGATATCCCAGGGACTACTAACCAAATTCAGCCATGTATCTAGCAGGATACAAAATTAACACCCAAGAATCAATAGCATTCCTGTATACCAATAACTCACTGAAAAAGAAGTTAGGGAAATAATACCATTCACCTTAGCAGTGAGAAAAATTAAATACCTAGGAATTAACCTAACCAAGGAAGTGAAAGACCTCTACAACAAAAACTACAATACTATGAAAAAGATAATTAAAGGGGACATCAGAAAATGGAAAGATATTCCCTTTTCCTTGGTATGCAGAACCAAATATTGTCAATATGGACATACATCCAAAACTAATATATAGATTTAACACAATCCCAATCAAAATATCTACAGCAGAGCCGGGATTTAGCTCAGTGGTTCCACCGCCTGCCTTGCAAGCGCAAGGTCCCAAGTTTGATCCCCGGTACAAAAAAAAAACACACCAAAAAACCCCCCTACAGCATCTCCCAAAGAACTAGAGAACACAATCCTAATATTCATATGGAATCAGAAGAGACCTTGGGTAACAAAAGCAATTCTGAGCAACAATAGCAAAGAAGAAGGAATCACAATACCTGCAATGGTAAAAATTGGATGGTATTGGCACAAAAACAGATGTGTGGATCAGTGGAACAGAATACAGGATGCAGAAACAACTCCAGACATATTCAGCCATCTGATCTTTGAAAAAGGAGTCAAAAATTTACACAAAGAAAGATAGACTCTTTAGTAAATGGTGCTGGGAAAACCGGTTATCCATGTGCAAAAAATTGAAGCTGGGCCCATATTTCTTACCATGTATTAAACTAAAATAAAAATGGATGAATGCTCTAAATATTAAAATAGAAACATTTAATCTACTAGAAAATAAAATAGGTAAAACAAAATCATAGGTATAGACAAGAATTTTCTGAGCATAACTCCAATTGCAAATAATAAGAAATAACAGTGAGGATCAACAAATAAGATTATATTAAATTAAGAAGCATCTGTACAACAAAGGAAACAATCAACAGAATAAAAAGACAATCTACGGAATGGGAAAAATTTCTATTCCTCAGACAGAGGACTAATATCTAGAATATATAAAGAACTTGAAACAATTAGATCTTCTCCAAAATAAAAGACTCAATTAAAAATGGGCAATCAAAATAAATAGACATTTTCAGAAGAAGAATCTCAATTGACCAATAAATATATTAAACCACTAAGATTTCATTTTACTCCAGGAAGAATGCAATCTTTAAGAAATCAAATAACAAAAGCCGGTCAGGCTGTAGTGAAAAATGAGCCCTTCTACATTCTTGGTGGGAACATAAACTAGTACAACTACTATTGAAATCAATATGGGTGGGCTGGGGATTTAGCTCAGTGGTTCCGGTGCCTGCCTTGCAAGCGAAAGGTCCCAAGTTCAGTCCCCAGTACCAAAAAAAAAAAAAAAAAGAAATCAATCTGGAGATTTCTGAAAAAAGTAGAAATTCTATTTGATTCAGCTATTCCCTTTCTAGGTATCTTACTCAAAGAACTAAAGACATCATATCACAGTGATACTTGCATATCAATGTTTACAGCAACATAATTCATAACTAAATTTTGGAACCAGCTTATATTTCCATCAATAGATAAATGGATATAGAAAATATGGTATCTATATATAGTGGAATACTAGTTGGCTATGAAGAGGGAAATTCAAGACCTTTTAGGAAAATGAATATACCTTGAAACATAACGCTTAGTGAAATAAATCAGATACACAATCAGATACACAATAAATACTCTATTGTTTCTTTAATTTCAGTAATCCAAAGTATAAATATAGAGTAAAATGAAAGACTGATAATAGGAAACACAGATAGATCTTTTCCAAATCAGAAGGGGACCAAGAGACCCATGGTGGGGATAGGGAGAGAGGAAAATGTTATGGCTTGTGTCTGGATATTCCCCCAATCCTCATGCAATCATAAATGGAGCTTTTTGGAGGTGGCTGGATCTAGGGTGTGTGATACTGAGATCAAGGATGTGATACTGGGCTTGATTCATGGTGTGATGTAGAATTAATGCTGTCCCACCCTAGGTGTAAGTGCTATCTTCCCTAAAGGTGGGTAGCCTGAATAAAATATAAGGGACAGAAAGGGGGTTGTCACTTTTTGCTTGCTGCTTTTGCTGCCTTCTGCCTGCCATGAACTGTTTCTCCTCTGTGATGCCCCTCTGCCATGCTACCCTTCCGTGGAGCCAGCCAACTATGTATGGACACCTCTACAAACTTGCTAAATAAACCTTTCCTCCTTTAACTTTGGGTGTTGGGTATTTTGCCACAGCAATGGGAAAAGTAACTAAGACAGAAAGGTTTGTAAGAAGATTTAAGAAGCATTATGTACATGCACCAACAACCTACAGTGTAATCATTATATGTCTCAAACATAAACCACAAAATAATAACAACAATATTGAAAATGAGGAAAGGAGATCTAGAGACAGAGGGAGGGCGGTTGTTGGGGAGGGTAAGGGAAATTGGAATAAAAAGAATGTTAAGCACATGTACCTATTCCCTAAGATGAATGTAAACATTATGTAATACAAACATATGGGGAAAAAATAAGAACCAAGATACATAATGTAAAGGTACAGGATCCCAATGATGAATGTAACTGAATTGTATACCTAAAATATACCAATAAACTTAATGAAAAAAAAGTAATGTCATGAAAGGTATGTATTTATCCATTTAATGATAAGAGACAAGAATAGTGAGATTATATAAACTGGAATCAAATGGTAGGCTATGACCAAACTTTGATTTGTCTGACTTCAGAACTCTTGCTCTTTGAGGCTGTTCCTACTTGACTCTGAGCAGAGTTCTCTTTTCAGAAGACTTGACACTGGTTCCTTTTTAAAAATTTCCTTCAGCTCCTTACTTAAGAAATAGCTTAGCTTTTTCTAAAGAGTTTTGAAAAGAAATTTGTTGGAAGTAATTTCTAAATGACCTCTACCCCAGAAAACTAGGCAAAAAGCCTTGAAATAGGTATTTTCAATTGGTAAAATGTATTTTAGGTCAGGGTTTTCTAGGCATACTCTCCTCCTTTTTCTTCTCATGTAATTAATTATGACCCTAGTTTTATATATATCTAAAGTTTCATGATACACATAATGTTTTTATTGTGTGTTGTGATTGTTAAAGCCAAATCAAACATTTTTGCTCATAAGTAACACCAAAACTCAGATTCTTTGCTGGTGAGAGCTATGGTAGAAGGGGCTAATAAACACAAAGTGTTATGAGTGTGATTCAAATGTACAAATTAGTCAGTGATATTTACTAGCCCCTTTAAGCAAATTATATTTTAAAGAGAAGGAAATAATGACAATCCTAAACTTCTTGCTTTATCTTTCAAAGTTAAAATATCTAAATACTACTTCTGATTTTTTAAAAGAAAAAAGGCACACACATGTTAATGCATATTGAATATGAATTTTAAAATTGTCTTTGCTGTGATATGTTTTAGTGACTGGAATGCTTGTCTCTGATTGTCGTTCTTGCCTGTGTGAGTTCAACAGAATTCTTGAAGCAATGACACAGCGTTTGCCACTATGACTACTTGAGCAATGAAAAACTTCCATTAGGCAAGATGTCTTTCCATTTTGGCTTTTATTACCCTAAGGTCACCTTATCAGCCATTTGTTCTTTGCGTTAAAAGTATTTATCAATAATTCTGCTTTTTATTACATAGGAGACACACTATGTCAATTAAAAAGGAACAAAGCATTGGATTTAAAAATTCTGTTTGTAATGTTAAAGGATGATAACGAATAAATAAAGCAAGTCTTTTTTTCACCTGATTGTCTACTTTATGGTTAGCTATTGTATACAGAACAGACTCCATTAATTAATGGAAATCCAATAATAAAATCTCATCCCAAAGGGCTGGGGATGTAGCTCAGTGCTGCCACGCCTGCCTGTCAAGCGCAAGGTCCTGAGTTCAATCCTGGTACTGCAAAAAAAAAATAAATAAAAAATCAACCTCATCCCAGTAGAAAACAGTCATTTCAACAAACAGCAAAGAAGGTGCTTTATATATCAAGGTTCTCAATATTTTTATCTTTAAGACCCTAAATCAAATATCACTTATTAAAGTAACTAAAAATTAATTAATGTGCAACAGAGATTTTCTGTGTTAGTTGGGTATTAGATAACATGTATGGAGAGATGTCTTGCCATATCATTAGACGATTACCCCATAGCTTGCCACCCTTCATCTAACTAATACAATTTGAAGGAAGAAGAAACAAACCTGTATCAATTGAAGCTCCTTGTCAGAAAACAGTAAAGCCCATTCTAACTAATTTAACTAGTAAGAAATGTATTCACAGACATGAGGAAAGGCATAGAATCTCTGTGATGGTCAGAGAAAGATCTGTAACCAATGCAGACAAAAGAAAATCCCAAATCACATTGCAGAACCATTCCAGAAAAGGTCTCATTCCCCCTCAATTGGTCAAAGACACCCCAGCTCCCACTGACATTAGACACTAGACATAAACTCTACCCCTGAGATCCCTGGAAACCATATGCTCCTGCAAACATCTTCACTAGAAAACATACTTTGTGTGGCACATGCTTCCTCATATTATTCTCTCCTAACTAAGAGTCTAATCTGGGTTCACATGATTAGGATAGCCAAGGTCCTTTGGCTATGGCTTAGATGTCTACCTTGGGGAAGAGTGTCAAGGATGACAAAGGTCAAAACATGGGAAATACTTACCAAAGCTCTCTCCTTAGCCTATCTGTCTCAGACTTCACACATTCATTTTTGTTAAATAGCCTTCTTCCCAGTGCTAGGTCTTATTTCAATTGTAAATATCAACTGAAGAGGTAACCAATAAAACCATGTACAATTTAATATATTTTTCCCAATTTCCTTTGCTCAGATAAGAAGTTCTAGATTATGTGGGAGGAGAGAATGTCTGAAAAAAAGATGCAAACTCATAAATTGGTGCAAAATAAGAAGTCAGAATAAGCTTTCATTTCTCAGCCTGCTTGGAATCTTGGATCCTAGATGGTCAAAGAAAACATAGTTCCCCATACCATTTGGAAATATCTCGATGTGTTTGAACATTTGGTTGTTATGAAATGTTCTCCCAGTAGCTTATTAACACTTCTTTCACACCATAGAGTAAGTATCTGGTTTGGCTCCAGCAGAGAATAATATCCTGAGAATCCCAATGAGTTGCACTGATCCTGTAGTCTGAATTTTAGTAACTGTGAATTTCCTATCCACTACAACTGCAATAGCAGCAAACTATCCAGTTCTCCAGGAAACTGTGGAACGGGGCTGTGTGTCACGTTGAGGTCCTCCAAAGGACACAAGGAACACTAAGGACAGCCACAGAACAGGTTGTGTCTTTTGATGCGCTCATCTTTCTTTCTCCAGCCTTAAATCCCATCCATTTATTTTTTATCCACTGTAAGCACCCAGTGCCTCTCATAACTCCACCACAAACAAAACACATTTCAGAAGTGTGCTATGTGTTCACACTAGGGCAGTGACTTCTAGACTGCTTTGACTGGGCCCTTCCATAAAGAGCACAGGCTGGGTTGGGGATGAACTCAGCGGTAAAAGTGCCAGCATGCACGAGGCAGTTGATGCCCAGAACTGCTAGAACCAAAAGCAAAAAAGCCATTTGGGCCCATGTCACACTCTGCAACTGTATGACTTAATGCATCCTAAAATAACCTTCCCTTACTAAGGGATGAACTCAGATATTTTCTGTTGTATTCCATTTCATTTATTTTGTATTTGAGCCAAGATTCAACAAACTGATTTCACAAAGTTTTGGCTTAAAAAACTGGTCTCCTATGATATAAATGCTTAATAAAATTAATGTTTCCTCTTTAGGTATATTTTTACTTTAGCAAAAGCTGCAGAAGGACCAGGAAATGCATCTCTGTGAAATCTGAGATGTCAATAAATTTACTGAAATGGTATTGAGGGAGTGTGACAGGAAAGAAATTTTCCTGCTCCTGGTCTCAGCAAAAATTTCTTCTTTGTTTTATTTATTCACTCATATTTTAGTTATAAAGTATATATTTTCTAGCCAAAAACCTAGGAAAATACCAATTAAAAAGTTATAAAATAAAGTTTACCATATTCTTACCACCCAAAGATAATCACTGTTAATGTTTTGCTTTTTTCTTCCAATTTTTATGCCATATATGTGTATATATATACATTATATATATACATAATATATACATATATACATTATATATATACATAATATATACATATATACATTATATGTACATTATATATACATATACACATAAGATATATGATAAAATAAATGGTACACATTTTGAAGGGGTGTGTAATATGTTTCCATGGTTTTATAGTTTAATGTCTCCACCAAAGTTGATGTCTTGGGAATGTAACCCTAGGCAATTTTTGAGAGTTGAGGCCTAATGAGAAGAGATTAGGTCATGAGTGTTCTGCCTTCACTGATGGATTGATCTGTTGCCATGGGAGGGTATTGGTCCTGGTTAGAGTGGGCTTATTGGACAAGTAAGCTCAGTCCCCTGTTTCACTTTTGCTTTCTCTCTCTGTCAAGCCCTTCTGCCTTCTTATAGGGTGGCGTAGCAAGAAGGGCCCTGCTCAGAGATGAGTCCCTCAGGCTTGGACTTCCCAGACTCCAGAACTATAAGAAATTACCCAGTTCATGCTTTTCTGTAAAAACAACAAAAAGGCACTAAGACTCATGGCAATAATAATAATAAAAATAATAATGCCAATTTCCTATTAAATTTGATTTTTTAGTTGATGACAGTCTATTGTACAGATGTATCATCATGTATCCAAGCAACCCCTATACACAATTTTATGGTTGTTTCCTGTTTTTAATACTATAAAGTAGTGAAATACTATAAAACAGTGTGAGGACATTTTTGAAAATTCCATTGGGTTAAATTCCCAGGGGGCAAGGGTGTGTGCATTTGAAGTGCTCTACCTTAGACAGTGTCCTTGGATGTGTGGGGTCAGTGACACAGAGCTTTTTGTAACAGCCAGACCATCTTGGGATGGCTTCAGATTTCAGAACAAATTGTACATTTGCTGACTCTGAAATGTAATTAATAAATGAATATCCAAAGCAGTCCAACAAGGTTAAAAGAAAAAAGTGAGGAGAAGCCACAGATCCTTTCTAAGCATTGGAGAAGGTCATGTAGAAAGGGTTGTGGTTGCTGAGCAACCATCAACAGCCTAGAGCTTACTGCTGAAGTTGGGTTTGGGAAAGGATAAGCTGCCCAGTGATTGCACTTAGAAGCTTACATTTCCTTTAGCACCAGCCAGTATCCTATTCCTATGCTTTTTCTTGTTCTTTTCCTGACTGAGCTTCAATCTAGCCTTCCAGCATTGAAACGGAAGGTGCCCTTTAATGGCCAAATGCTGAGTGGTCTCTTAATGGACTGTGTCAAATTTGCTTGCAAAGTGCAATTCTGACCACAGTTCCCAATAAACATCTGACAATTAATTGAACATCCCAATCAGTCCCTTATTACTTTGATATAAAAGTCCAGCATATTTTACAAGCCTTCAAATCCTCTATAATCCTAGACCATAGAGAGAAAGGAATGGTGTCTTTTGAGGCAGAGATAAAGACAAATGTTGTAATCAGGATTTACAAGGGAATAGATTTAATACAGGCCACATAATTTATAGGATTATTTTATAATATTCATCCAAAAGTCAAATGCAGAGGAGTGCAAGAGATCCGGCCACATGCTAGAGACTCCCAAGAATTCAGCCAAAGGCCCAGATTCCATGGCGATGTCCTGGAAAAATCCAACTGAAGACCTAGAGCCGAAAGCAATGTCCTTCACAAGTCCAGCCAGAGGCCTAGAGCCCACAGCAATGTCTCATGCAAGTCTGTATCAAGAATCTGCACTGGGAAGGCCCAAAGGCCAGTGGTGGAAGCTAGAAAGGCTGCACCCAGCGGGGTGAAGAAACTGTGCTACCAGGCTGAGGGATCTGCACTGGAGCCAGGAAGTGACATTTAAAACGAAGACCAGAGCTGCCCCAAAGAAATCAGCAGTCATCCCCAGAGACAGTGAGGCCCTGAGCTTCTCCTCCGACAAGTTGGCATCTGGAAAACCAGCTGTAGCAAGCTTCTCCAAGAAAAATCAACAGCCAATGATCTTCCCCTCCAGTTCTCTTTTTATGCCATTGGAAACAATCCTCAGGTGAGTCTTCCAAGCCCAGAACATGCTGATTCTGTTCAGCTGGGTGCTCCAAGTTGCCCATTAGTTAATCGACCACAACAGGGATCTGCAGTGAGAGAAAAATCAAGGGAACAATTATAAGGACAGAAGAGAAAAGTAGCCCTAACTAAGGTATAGTATCAATAGGTTTATCTTTGTGTGAGAGAGATTTGGAGCATTATTTATTCATTTCTGATTGTGTCATTCATTCACTTGCATATGTTAAATACCCAGAAGGAATCAGGCTGTTAGTCACAGGGTAGTCAAAGTTAAGTTCACAATGTAAAACAGGCATCCAATATATGTATTTCTATCTAAACTAGAAGTGAGAGAAAATAGTAGCTATTGTTTGCAATGTAAAGCTCAGATTGGAACTGAGGAAGTAGCATAATTAATCAGGGCATGGGATGCGGCTTTCTATGGTGACTGTTTGGTGCCCTGGACAGTGGACATCCTGAAATTGTATTTGGGATGTAGACATTCTGTATATTTACAGAGCTGACACAATGGTGTGTCACAGAGTTTTAAATTCTGCCAGATAAAGACAATTAGGTCTTACCTTGAAGCTAACATCTAAATCAGTTTGTCTTTGAGGTACACAAAGAAAAGGAATTTTCATTTGTCATTTATTTGGTGTTTACAAAAGAACTATAAGTAAAGCCAATACTACATCTGTTAAGAAAGGTTATCAGAATGGATTAGGCCCAGTTGGATATATTCCAAGTGCAACCTACCTAAGCCAAGCAAGAGAGATGCATAAAACAATGAGACTTAAGAGTCCACAGTCTTAGGTAAGCAAGTGAAATTCCTAATATTGCTCAGTAGTTCCTCTGGGGGACCTGCACCATCTCGTTTGAAAACCTAGTGCAGCAGTTAGTCATACTGGAAAGGGTGACAGTGACGGCTCAAAGGAACAGGCACTATTTGAAATAACATTGCAAAATTATGATAAAAAACCAAATCTCTCAGTGGAGATCATGCCACCAAAACTCAGATATTGAGGAGGGGAGGGATAGCCTGGTATCAACAAAGATTGTGAAATAAAAACCAGCACTTATTAAAACAGAATTTTTAAAAATTCAACTAAATGCTTGTTATTCTTTAGCTGTGGTCTCACCCCTGGTTTTGTGATAAACGAGGTGTTACCAGCTATCTCAAAAGTTATTATGAACCACTGTGAGCAAAATCTACTAAAATAAATAGGCATAGGAAAATATATTTGATGAGAATTCATGATATTTGAATTCTACTCCAGTAGGCTGGTATCTAATGTAAATTTAAGCAAATGAGTTCTCTTTCTGACCCTCAGTTTCTTCATATTTAAATTAAGGGAGCTGAGTGGTTTACGTAGTGCCATTTCATGATGTAATTTTGTCTTTTTGCATACTTTAGGGCTCTTATTTATGTGGAGGGCTGGTGCTAGTGACTTGAATATTAGAATGTGGCAACTCTACAATACTGGCAGCTCATTATAATATACTAAATGACCTTGCACTTTCTTCAAGAAAGGGAATAAAAGTTGGCCTTACAGCTAGAAAGACCTACAGAGCACAAACTGAACAGAAGGACAGGACTGATACTTACTGGAGGCCTCAACGTAGTAGTGACAGAGTATGAACCCAAGAAATTTACTGGGATTGTTTATGTGTTCCTTGTTATGTGTTTTTTATTTTATATTAATATCTAACTTTAAAATAAGTAGTTATGCTATTGAAAGCTTTCCGTTAGCTTTATCAGAAGCAGGTATTATCCTTCTGCTTTTATCATCATAGTTCTGCTTTTACAGCTTTCCATTTGAAAAAGCCTTTTGTTTTCACTGCTCAGTTCTTAATAGGGCAGAACAATTGTTTTGTTTTTCATTTTTAATTTGAAAAATCACCCTAAGCTCAGTCAAAATCCCTCCCAGGTATGCTAAGTCAAGTGTTTCAGTCAGTCAACATGTCATTCAGTAGAGGGAGTTGATGCTGGGGTCAGGTATTAACTGGGAAGAAGCATTCATATGTGTCACCTGTTTTATTTACTTGTTATGAAATTCTTAAATACAGGATATTGTGGCAGAAGTGTTCAAATGTTTCAGTTGCCACCACTTCAAGCAATCGTTCCCAACACAACTAAGGTGTGGCCCTTGTACCACACAAGCCCTATCTTGCTGATTATTTATGGTGATTACACAGGAGGTGAATACACAGTGTAGGATGGAAAAATAAAAAAGAGATTGTGAGAGTTAAGGGGAGAGGAAGGAAAGGGTGGAGAAGGGAAGGAGGGGTTAATAAAAAGGGTGTGGTATATGTGCTAGTTCTGAAACCTGGGTGTCTATCAAGCATGTAGTAGACATTTATGTGTCTGTAACAGTAAAATACCTACAAATCCTGTTCAAGGCTTTGTTCCTATTTATTTTGAAATGTAGCCCCTTAACCCTTTGGATGTAGTAGCAGATTTGAGACATTGTAGTGGATTAACTAATGGTCAATTTGGAACACCCAGTTGAACTGAATTAGTGTGGCTTGGGCGTGGAAGACCCACCTGAGGATTGTTGCCAGTGGCATAAAAGGAGAACTGGAGGGGAAGATCGTGGGCTGTTGATTTTCTAGAAGCTTGCTGTGATTGATTTTCCTGATGTGAACTTGGCTGTTTTCATTGGAGGAGGAGCTTGGGGCCTCACTGTCACTGGGGATGGCTGCTGATTTCTTTGGGGGAGCTCTGGTCTTTGCCTTAAATGTCACTTCCTGGCTCCAGTGCAGATCCCTCAGCCTGTTAGTACAGATCCTTCAACCCAGGAGCACAGATTTTCTGGCTTCCACCACTGACCGTTGGGCCTTCCCAGGGCAGATCTTGGTACACACTTACATGAGACATTATGTGGGCTCTAGGCCTCTGGCTAGACTTGTGGAGGACATTTCTTTGGGCTCTAGGCATTCAACTGGACTTGTGCTGGACATTGTTGTGGGATCCAGGCCCTTGGCTGGATTCTTTGGGTCTCTAGTGCAAGGCTAGATCTCTTGCACTCCTCTGCATTTGACTTTTTGGGTGACTATTATAAAATAATCCTATAAATTAGAGTCCTATATTAAATCTCTTCCCTTGCAAAACCTGACCACAACAGACATAAACTCTTCTTATGTATTAAGGGGTAATACCTGACCCATGACCTCTGCTGGCAGGATTTAGTGAAATAGTGAATAAAGTGTTTTCTAATTTAAAGCAAAATAAATTTGTAGTGTCCCTTATTTTAATTATTAATGTTTATCAGAAACACTGGTGTATGTCATAACATCATTAGTTGCTATTTTCAATATTTTTAGTGTTTCTGTTACCCTGCTGAACAGTTCTTTGCATAGCATCAGATTTTTTTTTTTTTGAGACGGGGTCTTGCTATGTAGTTCAGGCTGGCCTTGAAATCACTATGTATTACATGCTAGCCCCAAACTTGTGGCAGTCCCCCTGCCTCAGCCTCCTGAGCACTGGGACTACAACTGTGCATCACCATGCCAGGCTAGAAATTTTTTAAATATACATTTTAAAAATATTTTTGGTCAAAAAAGTTTAAAGCTTTAAAGCTTTTCATTTACAGTTTTCTAATTGTTTTTAAACCTATGAATATTTTATAAAGCTGGGTTTTTGTTTGTTTGGTTGATTTTTGGGGGCATTGGGGACCAAACTCAGGACATTGTGCTTGCAAGGCAGAGGCGGTGCCACTGAGCTAAAGTCTCGGACCTATACCTGGGTTTTAAAAAAATTATAATGTAGCTAATCTTCAACTTTAGTATGCATGTGGGAAATCTGTTAAACTGCTGAAGGTTTTATTTTCTCAGGAGTACTACGGTATCTGAATATCTCCTAAAGATTGTTGAAAGGATTAAATGAGATGATGTACACAAATTGCCTGACACACATGAGACAATTGTAATTAACTCAATGATTTTAAGTGTGGTATTAGCCTGAGGAATATAACTTAGTCTTCAAGATGTTTATTACATAGATATCAGATGGTTCAGAGGATAATTTATACATATGAATTTATAGGTCTGTGAAAGTTCCATTGAATTCTATTTATTCACATAACTTACTTTCTGTGGGCAAGAAAGGTTTCCCAGTATAAGCAGGTTGTAAGATAAAATTTATGGAATGAATAGGAGCCAGGCTAGTGGGAGGCATAAGAATAAATAAAAGGAGATTGGGCAAAAAGTAAACATGTGGAAAATTCTCAGAGTACCCTAAACCTGGCTGTACACTGGACTCATCTAGGTGCACTGAAAACATATTGATGTCAAGTCCACCCCCAAGGATCTGACTTAGTCTGAGGTGACCTGGACAGAAGGATGGCTGTAAAAGTCCTCCAGGTGGTTCTAATGTAGTTAGTGTTAAAACCAGGGCTCCCCTAGGCAAGAAATTGGGGAAAAAAATAGATACAAGAGATGTTGAGGGAAGATGATCGGTAGGTTAAGATGGAAAAAACTCCTATGAAAAAATCAGGCCTGAACGTCTATTAATATAATGCAACCAGTAGAAAAAATAGACTTCTACTTTACTCTTTAATACTGTCTTGGAAAGCTATCTACTATATGGGGAAAAAAAAGGAAGAGCAATATAGATGATATCCTATGTGAACAAAAAAACTGCATGTGGGTGTGTGTACATGTATGTATAAAATTTGGAATGACCCATAATCAAATTTTAAATGTAGTTATTTATTGGATTTGGAGTTATACAATGCATATTTACTATCCATTTATTTTTAAAAATATTTTTTTCTTAACCTAGCTTTTTCTAACTTAGTCAAAGTCTTCACATAATAGTTGAGCTATGAGAGTACAAAGCATCAAGCAGTTAATTATTCATCACCTATTTAGTAGGTGGATAGCTAGCAGGGCATTAAGTTGGAAGCACATTAATTAGAAAGGGTCGTCAGGTTCCTGATCATGGTGGGTCTGCTTAACCTCAGGTTTGGGAAATAATTGAGTTCAAATCATCTTTATTGCTGTACAAATATCTGATGAGAAAGCTTTCCAATGTAAAATGGCACAAAAGATTGTTTAAAATAGTTGAAGTATTTTCAACTGAGACTTTCAGACCTAGTCATAATTTAGTACTGGTAGGAGAAAGTTTGTGCTAACTTGTCTTCTCATAAATGCTTCTAATGGATCATTATCAATTTCTAAATCTGCAAACCCTTCCATTAATCTTTCATTTGACATGACATCTAGAAGAAAATGACAGCAAACTCAGCAAAGATATTTAAAACATCCAAGCAATTATGAAATGAAAATGTGTTGTCTACTTTATTCAATGCCCCAGGGAATAAGAACATGATCTTACTTTTTTTGAGAATGTTTACCTTAGTCTACTGCCAACATTTTTAAATTAAGGATTTCCTCTCACTACCAGAAGGTAAATCCCTAGTTTGCTCCCTATAAATCTGTACCCTCATGTCTAGATTCCATGCAGTTTTGAATAATCCCTCAATTGTATCAGTTTAAAAATGATTTCATTTCAAAGATGTAGGCATATTCAGTTCATTATGACATTAAAGATTAGCCCATGTTTTCTGCAAAATAGAATACATTTGGGAATGGTTGAAAAAAAATGTAGGACAAAATGAGAAACCACAAAGTAAGCACTTATGTTACCACCCACAAGTGAGGAAATAAAACATTGCTGGCAACTAAGGAGCCACCCCTGCCATAAATCTCTTCCACAGGGCACTTTCTTCCTGCCCCTGGACTCAGAACATTATCACTTCACGTTAATCTCTTCCTTGGTTGTGTTATGTGTTTTTTTTTTAACCACTTCTTCATGATCCCTTTCTCTGAACTGTATATAAATGGATCCATCCCAATATTTTTCTTTCGTGTCAGCTCCTCTTCTCCACATTATGGTTAACAGGCTTATCCATGTTCGTGCGTACTTGGAATTTGTTCATTTGGATGGCTGAGTAATGTTCAGTGTAGAACATATCCCCCTTTTTCACTATTTTTGATCATTTTCATTCCCAGACTGTATCAGGCTTTATTGCCTTTAGAAATCAACTACTGTTTATTACTTCCCACAAATTAAGGAAGATAACATTTGGAGTATAACTGCAGAAGAGCTCATGGGAGATACTGTGGGCCCAATGCTCTGCACAGGCATTTTTGAAACAGCAGAGCCTTTGCACCTCTTGGGAGACAAGCCACTGCCGAGCCACTCCCTGAGTGCTGTGTCCCTGTCAAGCTACCGCTACAGCTGTGTGACAGGTGCATGGACTTTTTCATTTTTTAAACAGTTGCTAAAAGTCTTCCTGCCTTCACCCACTTCTTAGTAAGTGGTACTGAGACAAATTAAACTCACCAGTGAGGATATTGTCCTCATCAGAGTTCTACTCATGAGGAGTAATTCCTTTCCAGAATTAATGCAGTGAAAACAACTGGCATTTTCTAATATTGATGAGTTGGTGCTTGGGCAAACCGATTGAACAAAACTGTGAGAATTTCTGTGATCTGTTACTGAGAGCACTAATCAAACTCTGGAACAGAGGAACTGCAAACTTAGCACCAAAAGCACAAAATGTGTTTGACTAAAAATATTAAATCCCAGCTGGCTGTGGTGGTGCAGACTTGTAATCCCAGCACTCTGGGCAGTAGAGGCAGGAGGACTGAAAATTTGAGCTCACTGTGAACAATTTAGTAGCACAGCAAGACTTTGTCTCAAAATAAAATTAACAAAGGGATGGGAATGTAGCTCAGTATAAAGTCCCTGAGTTCAATCCCCAGTAATAAAAAAGTTAATGTAAGATGCAAATATAACAGTAGGTTACTCTGTAAATTTAAATTATGTAAAGAGGAATTTTTAAATCAGTTTATAAAAACACTAAATATTCACAACTTTCTAATTAGTAACTACCTCTATTAGTAAACGATTCCTTCTGTCACATGGTCCTCTCCCTATTTGGATTAGGAACATCTCAGGGAATGACTGCTCTTAGCCTGGCATGGTCCAGTCACTGTCACCAGAGGTAGTTGAGTAGTAACACTGGCAGCTCCTACTGGAAAGAGGTGGTCAGGGGAAAAGTTCTACCAGAGAAAGGGAGACTAGAATGTTGGATGCAAATGCAATTAATACTGTAAAAGTTGGAATTATATTAAATTTAGATCAATTGGTTTAATTATTAATAGCAGATCATATAGAAAATATGACTGGAAAAATGAAGTTGCTGGCTAAAATGTTGTTTCCCAAACTTTTGTGTGTCTACTGATGGGAATAACCAAGACTTTCCTATAACTACAATATATATCAGGCTGGGGAGGTAGCTCAGTGGTAGAGCACTTGCCAAGCAAGTACAAGGCATTGGGTTTGATTTCCAGAACCAAAATAAAATTTATATTTCATCTTAGTAGGAGGAATTTAATAAGGCTGGTGGCATGATAGTATTAAGTAGAAATTTGTTGGTGTGAAAATACAATGAAACACAATTGCTTTTCGCCTACCTCTGACAAGTCACAGAGTCAGACGCAGGGCTGTGTTCACAACTGGGCCTCATGCTTAACCCATAGCCATGGGTAAGCACATGCTGCCGGAGAAGTAATGCACATTCAAACCGATTTTAAGAGGTGCTGAAGACTGCCCTCATCCCCAACTGCCTTGCATGTGGGATTTGGGAAACTGCCAAAACTAGATGAGCACCAAGTCCATCTTTATTGGGTTGGATCTGTGATGAGACTGTTTGCCAGGTTGTTGGAAACCCTTTGTGCTGAACACCAAGCAAGTCAACCTAATTAAGGTCAATGACAACAAGAAACTAGGGGAATATGTAGGTGTCTGTTAAATTGATAAACAGGGAAAAACCCTTAAAGTGGTTGGTTGCAGAATATATTTAAAAAATCGGCTTTCCACTCTGATTTTTAACCTTTAAAAAGGTTTTTAAAAAATCACAGCATATGAAAACAAACGTTTAATTTCTAGGAAAAAAGCCCACATGTTCCATATTTAGGTTTCTAGTGACTCTTACAAACTGAACTTCAATTGGATTAAAAGCCTGTAAGCAATTTTTACTGAGCTGGGCCAATTAATTTCTCCTGTAGAGGATGAATAGCATAATCTCAGCCCTGATTGAGCACAGTGATTTTCAAAACAGGAAAGAATCTGACTGGAACATATCAACACCTAACACAGAAATTTCCTCCTCTAAATGCATGAATTTGTGTTAAACTGGGAATATGTCTGAACCTGGTTTACTAGCTAGAGAACCATCCTCATTGGTAATCTTTTCATAGTTTGATAGCATTAAATGAGAGTAAGTGTTATTACAACTTGATCCTTTTTCACATCTCTCTATCTCTTCACTCTTCTGCAGTACTGGGGATTGGATCCAGAGCCTTGCACATGCTAGGCAAGCTTCCTACCACCGAGCCACATCCATACTCCCTTCTCATTTCAATATTTTTGTAATAATCAAGGAGAATGTTTAATGATATATTCAAAAGTGAATGCTAACACAAAGAATAAACAACACAGAATTCTACAGACTTGTTATTAAATATATACCTACAGTATGAATTGATTACATATTAGAATGATGTCAGCTTTCCTGTCATTGTGGCACAATACCCAGCACCCACAATTTAAAGGAGGAAAAGTTTAACTTGATTCAGTTTCAGAGGATTCAGTCCATGGTAAGCTAAGGTCCAAGGCAGAAACACCATGGCAGAAGGGTCTGTTGGAGCAAAAATGCTTACTTCATGGCAACTGAGAAGCAGAGCAGGAGAAGAGAGGCAGAGAGAAAGAGGCCAGGAACCATACATAGTACCCCAAACCATGCCTTCCTGACCCACCTAGACACATCCAGAAGAGAGTTTTACTAATCCAATAGGCAGCTCATAATCCAATCAAATTGACACAGTTAAGCTTGCCCACCATAACGGGGTTATTCAGAAGCTCCAAACCACTGAGTATGAACTGTATTAGTTTTAAGTTAAATTCTCCTTTTTATTCCAAGACTAAAGATAAATATGTTAGAGTATATGGAAGATTGTCATAACGGAAAGGCACTTGTCAAAGCTAAGATTCAAGGCAATAATTAATAATAGCAGATCAGTACCATCTGTGTTTATTTTCTATTTATCTTCTCTCTCTTAAAAAATACACATTTATCAGTAACTAAACTTAAACCAGGAAGGAAAATATATTAAGTGATTGAAGCCCAAACTCAGGATATCAAGAAAATGGTAAATGAATATGATCTCTTCATATATAATCTATGTATTAGGACTAAATTTTGCCTTAATTCAAAATTTACCTCAATAGTATATTTTACTCACATGCATGCATATAACAAGTGATAGTAATATATATGTAAATGTTGTATATATTAAAATTGATAGTTCAGAATTTTTCTTTATTCAACCTTTTTTTCTATAATTCTGAGTAATGCATTTCAACTAACTAGTGAAACATTAAATTTGTAATTTCAGAGACTGATTTATAAGAGATAATTCATTCTCACCTCTGGAATAAAATTTATTAAAGCATAAAGCCATGTATTAATGAAAGGATATATTTTCTCTCTCATTCTGAATGAGGAAACAAAAATAATAAGTCACTGTGCACTAAAGAATGTGGAGACATTTTCATTTTCATACCAAGAAGCAATATATTGAAACTGAAGATTGCTTATGCTAATGATGTAGAAAAATAGACACAGTTAAATTATCTAATAAGGCTAATTTAAATTGCATAAATATTACTTAGCTTATTTCCAAATAGGCAACTTACACTGCAAATATTCAAGGGATAAGCAATGTGGACAAAGCACTATTGCTGTAGGAAAGCTAGGACTAAGGGTGTTGGTTAATGAGGTTGACATGCCCTTCTCGGGCAGAGTGCAAGGCTTTTCTTCTGTACAGTTAAGGCCCATAGAAGATTGTCTGTGAGAGTACAGATGCCTCAGCTCACACTACAGGAAGGTGCTTCTGTCTCTGGGCAGATTCTCACACACTGTTAAAAGCCCACTGAGCAGGAAGTCAGTCAATGGAAGGGTTCTTTTGGTCTCAAAAAGGAGTAGTAATCTAGCTTGTTGGCTTTTACATCCAGATTTGTTATTGATTTGCTCTGTGATAAAAAAAAAAAAGCCCTCAGTTTAGTAGTCTAAAGGAGGAAACTCTGCTGCAGGGATGGTAGAGAATTTACCAATGTTCTTAAGGGACTCTGAAATCCCAGGCTGTGTGCTTAACAAAATAGTACAAAGTTAAGGGTTTGGGTCTTCAGAGAGGCAAAGCATCAGGCTAGAATATAGTCTTATCTTGATGAACACATGCCAGAAATGGGATCAGCTAAGGGTTCCTGACAAAAATTTGAAAGGAAGGTATATTAGCTTAGGAAGTAAACTTGAAAAAAATTATAACCACCTAACAATTAGCATCAGGTTTGATCATCTGAGCTAGGACTATCTGTAAGTACGTGAAGAACTAGAAGGCAAGAATGACTTGTTTGAAGAGAAATAATATGAGTAGTACCATTTATAGAGAACCAATCAGATTTTAGGTATTCTTTTGGGGGCAGTTTATACATACTATTTTCATTATAATCATTACAACACCCTTGAAAGGTAGGTATTATTTTCTTCTTAACAAATAAGCAAACGATGGCACTAAGTTTCCTTAGAATTAAGGATGTAACAGCAGTAACTGGTAGAGTCAGCAATCAAACCCAGGTTCATTCTGACTTGCTGTCATTCTAGGTTGAGGGCAGGGGTTGGGATGAGGTAGAAGGAGGTTCATAGACAACCTGCTCTGGGTGTAATGACTACACATGAAGAAGATTTCCTTGAAATCTCATCCAATGAGATTTTACTTATGTCTTTAGCTGAGGTAAACCCTGCTGTCCATATGTGGAGATCCCTAAAGAATTCCAAGAGAAAGAACCATTCCAGGGAAAACACTGGACTCCATACAAAGAATCTTAAGAAATAGCCATTTGATAGCTGCCTTCCCAAACTACTTGGAAGAAACAAAATTAAACTTGCAACACTGGTATAGTCCCTGGTAAAAGCTGATGGTTAGTTTACTGCCCAACGAAATAATCACTGAGATGTTTTGAAATCATGTACCCATAGGTATCTGTTAGCATCTGTCTGCTTTCTTAATACATCTTACTTTAGTACAGGGGTCTTAAACTAAATTCCCCAAATGAGTAACTCATATTTTAGGTGTCATTCATTTCACTTCTAATATTTTTTAAAACTTTAATAAATTTTTGTCATGACAATTTCCTAGAAAAGATAAATTTTGACTTTTTTAAACATATTTTTTAAAGGCCAAAAAAACTGAAGGACTTTCTGGTACAGAAACAATAACTTGATAAATATATTCCTTATTACATCACAGATGGAACAAGAAGGAGTGCGTGTAAATGAAAGTCATTTGTAACGTATTGTGTACCTAAAATGTATTTAGGTACCCAATAAAAGAACTTAAGGGGAAAAAAACTCATTTGTTTTCACACTAAATAGAATTTCAAGTATCAGTGTAGGGTAGTGAAGAGAGCAAGAGACTTGGGATTTAGTTCTACTTTCACCATCTAGACTTTAGATCGGTTGCAAAAGTGAGAGTGTTGCATTTGCAGATCTACCATGTCTGTGCTGCTCAGAGACTCAGGATGCCCAGATTTCCAAAGAGCTAAATGAATAGCTTACAGAATATTTTCTCAAGGCAGGGTAGACTTATAATGGTTTTCAGTCAATGGGTGTTCACTGGAAAAGCTACTCTGGAGGTACCAATATGAGAAAGTTTTTCCTTGGCTCTATGTACACAGCTGATGTAATGTTTTAATAGGCCCCACCTGTCTGGGAGAATCAGTTTATCAGTTGAGTTCTGGGTCAACAACTTTAAGTGGAGTAACCAAAGTGGGCTGTGCATAAGGCTTAAGAGGGTTTTAATTATGCTGCCTGAGGAATTTGGAAACATCAATGTTATTATGAATTGAGAATGAAAAATAACACGCTGTACCCTCGCTATTTGCACCTACTATGGCAGAAGTCCATGCTGTGTAAAACATTCAGTTTTGCACATAAAACCTTACTTAGCAAGGAATTCATAATCAGCTCAGGGGAAGACTCAGTGACCTCACAGCTCTTATTAGCATTATACATTTACAAAGTTTCTTTAAGGAAGCCTTTTTCAACTTCTTCCTAGTAACATGGAAGGCTGACAGTTAGCTGTGATTAAAGAGTCATCAAAGTTTTCTGTGTGGGTGAGGGAAATTGCTTTGCTACACAGACAAGTGGAATAGTCCCTCCATGTACTAACAGGTAAGCTAAACAAACTTCACATTTCTCTGGCACCCCTCCATTTTCCTAGTCATCTCTTTCTTTACCTGCATTATTTCTAAAATTAAGAAATATTTACAAAGAAAAAGATGCAGATGTTCCTGCTTAACTTTCTCCTAAACTTCAGTGTCTCCCTTTGAAGTAGTAAGCTGGCTTTTCTCCCTTTTGAAGGTTTGGACACTTAATTTTTAGTTTAAAAATCTAGATGAGTCATCAGTGCTTATGTTTCATAGGCTAAATATATTTTCTTCCTAATAACATCCACCCCTGGCAAGAGATCAAGAAAAATTAGGAATATTTATTTTATTTCATTTTTTGAGACATGGTCTCACTAAGCAGTTGAGGCTATCCTTTACTAGCTATGTAGCCCAGGCTGGCCTTAAATGTGCAGTGATCCTCCTGCCTCAGCCTCTGGTGTGTTGAGATTACAAGAGTTTGCCACCATGTTTGGCATGGGAATACTTATTCTTGATGTCTATCTTTAGATAATTAATATAGTTCAGTTCCACACATGTGTGCCAAATACTATACCAGGTACTGGGTGTACAAAGCTTGAAAAATAATGATTATTGCTCTCATGGAGCTTAAAGTTAAATAAAAATATAATTATATGCCAAGCAGTTATGCCCGAGTGGTTAAGGTGATGGCCTAGGGAAAAATATGATTATAATAGTTGTAGCAATAATGATGCTATCAAAGTTGTACTGAATTATCCAGGCATGGTGGTGCATGCCTGTAGACCAGCACTTGGGAGGCAGAGGTGGGAGAATCACCATGAGTTCGTAGGCCAGACTGGGCCATATAGTGAATTCAAGGCCAGCCTTGAAGACCCTGTCTCAAAAAATAAAAAACAAAACAAAACAAATCGAAACAAACAACAACATAAAAGTTATATTGAATTATCCATATGGTGACAAGCAACACTAAATGTTTTAGATGAATTATCTCATTTATTCATCCCTCATTCCTTCTGGGGGTACAAATGATTATTATCATAATTTTATAAATGAAGAAATTAAACATTGTGGGAGGATTTGTCCGAAGTTACAGTTGGATGGCAAACCTGGGTTAAACTTTGGTTTGTCATTTCTAGTTCCCCTCCTAACTTAACCTGCAGGAGCACAACTAACAAAGATCTTTCACAGAAGAATGTTATGGTACTATGGTACCTTTGCCTCTAGAGACATTGCCCTTTAATCCTATAGAACAGGCAGTGAAAGTTAAGTTACAGGCAATGCCTGAATTCTAGAACTTCATACAGAATCAGGCCAAAATTAGTATTTTCTCTCCCCTCATTTCATTATCTAAGTCAGGTATTATTGGAGCTCTAGGGGGGATATTGAGGGTTCAACAAAGAACACGGTCCCTGGGTTCACAGATATTAATTCAACCACTCACATGACTAAGAAACTTCAGAGTGTAAAAAAAAAATTTTAAACAAATAAAAAAACAACAATCCTGCAGAATTCCCTAGGCGTAGAAATTCTTATTGCAGTCTTTCTATTTTCTGTTGAAATGTAAGAAATTTTTGGATAAACAGATCTGAGGCTATGGCTACAACAACAAAATGAAGAGGTGGCCTTAGTAGTTTCCAAAGCATTTAAAAAATAATAAACTTAATCCTGCCAAAGTAGTCTAACATATTTTAGGGATTTAAAATTTTTTTAAATTCTTGTCTGCTACAAGGTTTTATTATTATTTATTTATTATTATTATTTTTTTATACCAGGACTTTAAGCCTAAGTACTTGTTCTATGAGAAAAGCTTGGCCTTAGTGGAAAGATTTTTTGACACAAGACGCTAACAGGCTGAATTCTCCAAGGAAGCACTTTGAGAACCAAGGACCATAATCAAAGACAGAAAAGAAAATGTGTGCAGAAGATGTTTGTTTTTGTTTATAGCAGAGTGGACATGGGATTCATTTTTATGATGACTTCAAATTAATGAGTATCTTTTAAAGGCTAGAGAAGAAAATTCTACTTTATAGCTGGGAAAGTTCACTAAGTAGTATTTAATATTTGGTCTGAATACAAATATCTTTATTTTCTGGTGCAATTAGAAGCAATGCTAACAGATGAACTATTCTTTATCATACATAGAAGACTCTGGTATGTATAAAAAGAGTATTATATTCTTTAAAACAATCAATGAATAATGAATTTCAGTTATAAGGCTGTTTTTTTGTTTGTTGTTGTTGTTTTTGGTACCAGGGATCAAACTTAGGACCTTGCACTTGTGAGGCAGGTGTGGTGCCACTGAGCCAAATCCCCGGCCTGATAAGGCTGTTTTTTAAAACAATCCTATCAAAATACAAACATTCAAATCACATTATGCTCTCCTGCATGTTCACTGACTGTTAAGCTTAGTTATTTGATCTCTTTATGTCACTGTTAATAATTTTAGTAAAGCTAATTTGAGAATAGCCTTGAAATTCTGCATTACATTTCTAAAAATGTACTATTTGTCAAAACTCGAGTCTTTCAAGATGAGTTTAATTAAGGGGGTAAGGCTGAGCCGAATCTTGTAAATAAGAACTGCTTGTAATCTGAAATGAGGTATGTCTCTAACGTAGTAGGACTCCAATCTGAGACCTATTGAAAGCAGGGGATGATGACAGGAGGAATGTTGCAACACTGATTTGTTTGGCTAACAATCCTGAAAAAATGATCAGCTAGACTGTCAACTAAAGGTGCAAGAGATTTGAGTAACTTGCTCCTGGTGAACTCAGTAGAACAAACAGTCGAATCCATAGCTGAGCTTCTGTTTGAGGATGAACTCACCATGGTGGAGCAATCACTCTTGTCTGAGTGGCACTCACTCAATGGCAGGTTTATGGGGGTGTCAAAGAGAAAGAGAAGAATAAGGGATTGAGGTGTTGAGGAAAAGTGTCTGTGTACTTTCAGATTAAGTGAATAATACAAAATTTCACTTTTACTGAAAGTATTAAGACCGATTTTAATTACATTGAAGTTGAGAAATACAGGTTGTCTCTATTCTTCCTTCCAATTTACCTTTACTATTAAATTAAGATTCACAAAATAAAAGATCCTGAGGCTATGGCTACCACAACAAAATGAAAAGATGGCCTTAGTTTCCACAGCATTTAAAAAATAATAAACTTAATCCTGCCAAAGGCCAAGTAGCCTAACATTTTCTAGGGATTTAAAATTTTTTAAAACTTCTTGTCTGCTACAAATTTCTGTCTTACAAAATAAGTAATTAAAAGCAATTGTTCATAAGCACCATTCAACTTCTCTCCACTCCCTTCTCTTTTGAAACCATCATTTCTGTTTATTGTGAGAATCTTTCTTGGGTCTGTGTGTGTGTGTGTGTGTGTGTGTGTGTGTGTGTGTATTTGCGCGCTTGCGTATGTGTGTTTTTCTGGACCTTCACACTGAGCTACATCTCCAGCCTCTCTCCTTTTATTATTTTTTGAGATAGTGTCTAGCTAAGTTGCTACATTACCCAGGCTGGACTTGAATTTGCAATCCTCCTGCTTCAGCTTCCCAAAGGTGCTGGGATTACAGGCATGCACCACCAGGCCTGACCTCAAGAAGAATTTCATAAAGTTGTATTATTGGTATGTCTTTGTTTTTGTTGCTGTGATAAGATACCTGAGTGTAGGTAATATATAATGAATAGAAACTTATTTCTCACATTTCTGGAGGATGGGAACTCCAAGGTGACGTCAGCTCTTGCAAGGGCCTTCTTATACATCGTAACGTGTTGAAGACATCACAGGACAGAATGGCAAAAACACTGGCAGGATGGGGCCACAAAGAAGAAACCAAATTCAACTTTATATACTAAAACCACTTATGTGGTAACAGCATGACCCATGCATGAGGCAGAGCCCACCTGGCCTAATCACTTCTTCAAGTTCCCATCTCCCAGTGCCATCCCAATGACAATCAAATTTCAGCATGAATTTTGGAGAGGACAAATATTCAAAACATACCGAGGTAAATTCGCTTTCATCGCTTTAAATTACACACTTAAGCTACATTTGGGGTGCTAATACCTTAAGTTGACATAGTCTGTTAAGGTTTTCAAATAGCTTTCTTAATAGTGATTTGAATGGAAGAAGGACAAGTGTATCAGTCAAGGTTATCCAGAGATAAAGAACCAATGCAGTAGATTTTGTTGTGGTCTTTTAAGTCTTAAATTTATAGGGCAAGCTTATAGGCTGGAAACTCAGCAAAATATCTACAGAGGCAGGATTCTTTCTTCCCAGGGAAAACTTGGTTTTTATTCTTAAGATCTCAAGGGATTACTTGAGGATCATTCATGTTATCAAGGAAAATATTGTCTTTTACTTAAAGTCAATTGATTATAAGGGACAAGAAAAAAATAAGAATAGAAGAAAAAATGGAAATAAAGCTTTTGTAAATAAGGAGGGGGAGAGGGGTCAGAAGGAAAGGAGGGAAATGGGAAAAAAAGAAGAAGCAAGATATATCAATGTACAGGTACAAATTCCCTATGATGAATGTTATCATTATGCATATATAAAATGTAACAATAAATTATTTGCTTCAAAAACAGCGTTAATCACATCTACAAAATAACCATTACAGGTTTTTTCTCATTTGCTACATGATGAATTTTGGAATTTAAACAACTCAATTAAATGACCCATCTAGGAATTGACAGAAGCCAGATTAGGGCTCATGTTCTGTCCTCTAGATTGGGATTTCAGCAACTTCTTTTTAGCACCTTCTCTTGAATGTGTGCAGCAGGGTTCATCCTTCTTCCTCAATCATAATTAATTTCTTTTTAATGTTTCATAATTATCTAGCTAGCATAAAATTTTTGTTCTTGATTTAAAAGACAATTTTCTTGGTTTCTGTGATTTATTTTTTCATCTATTAACTTCACCTAATTTATATGATTTTGAAGAATCCAATGGAGCCTATAGTTTTGTTGCATGAAGAATTACCCGAACAGAATGTTATCCTCCAGGTATATTAGATCAGACAAGCTACCTTACGGAATATGGAACAGAATGGTTCGCAGACAAAATTAAGATGCTCTATTCACAGTTTATTAAACCATACAGTATGAAATTAGGGAAGAAAAGAAAGATGGAGTGAGGTGCCATATTTCGAATCGGTAACAAAGGGGAAGACCACACCACTTGAATCTCCTATACAAAGTTCATATGTTCTGCCTCTATCTTTGCTACATCATGTTGCCCAACTTTTGATGTGATTTTGAGCCTCAGAGTTCATGTTTGAACAAGAAGTCCACAAATGGGATGTGTTTGGGGCCAATGATACACACTTTTTGTATCAGAAGACACAAGGGCAAACACACCTGGACACAGCTCAGCAGACCAGTTAGCCTGCTGAGCCACTATGGTTTTTATTTGTGCTTCTTGAGTTGAGAACATGTGGCCCCTGAATGGGATCAGAATATGAGTTATTATGGTCCAGGTTTGTCACAATCATGAACTGCTCTTCATGTGTCTTTTTGTCTTTAAGTAACATCTATTCCACATATTTCTACTAATTCTATCTTTGGCATATCTTCGGAATTATTAGTCTACTTTTTATTTTTGCATATGTTATGGTTTTGCTTATCTTTTATGCTACTTATTTACTTGTTTGCACTTAACTCATCCTCTGAATTTTAACTACAAATAATAAACTAATAATTGACTTTCTGTGTATGGTTTACATTGTTTAGAGTTTCAGTCATACCATTTATTTTCTTGTCTTTTATAACATAATGGAATTTTTCAAATAATTAGTACATTACAGTATTAGCAGTAATACAACTTTTATAAACCTGGAAGTCAACAGAAAACCTTAAGAATCAGTCATAAATCACAACCTCATTACAGAATTTTGCCTACCATGACTTGGACTCAAAACCAAATACAAACATAAATTTTATATGATTTCTGAGTTCAAGTAATGCTAAGTGGAAGAGGAAGAATATCCATAAATAAGTAATTGCTATTACAATGAACAATGTCATAAAGTAATGAAGGAGTGAATATTTTTAAGGGAATAACAATAATCCTCTAAGGGGAGCCATTGAGGTTGGAATTGAGGAATTGAAGCTTGCAAAGTGATTATTGGAGAAAGTGAACAGGTGGCATAAACCATGCAGGAAAGGTGTGGAGGAATAAAAGAATCTCGTATGGATAGGGCATGAGGCAAGTTTGCAATGGTGGAATGCAGGCTTTCTAAGAAGTAGAAGATTAATATAGTCAAGTCTCAGCATTTTCATAATACAAAGGGACTTATAGGAATTATAAAAGAAATTAGGCTTGGGTGTGACATAATCAGATTTGGCCTAGCTATCTTCCAGAATGGGTTAGACAGCTCAGATTCTGATCTTGATTTCTACCTCAAGGCTTTGAGAAACCTCTGTTTCCTGCCAGCCTCTCCAGTTCTGTCCAACAAGTACCCATGGCCAAACATGAACACTTTGTATAATGCCTCGACTCCTTCTTCAAACACACACAAAGAAGCACACTCTTTGTGTACTTTGTGGTGATATTCTCAGTTAAAATTTTCCCTCATTCTAAGTTTGCAACTCTCAACTATCCTTTTATCTAGCCAGAGTTCTATGCCTTCTATAAAGTCCTCTTGAATTAAAAACAAAAATTGTAGAGAATCACTTATAAGAATAGTTACAGGAGTTTGGATAGATGGCCAAGGGTACAGAAGCATTGGCTGAGTTTATTGTTGTCACAATTGTTGCAGAATATAGGAAGGAAGAAAAAAGGAATTTAAAAACAGAATGGAAGAAAAAAATCAAAATAGAGCTTTCCAAATGGGAAAGGAAACAAGTTGGAGGGAGCAGGGAGGGGTGGGAGGGAAGGGACAGAAGGAATTGAGATATGTTATGCACATGTACAAACTCACCACCAAGAATGGAACAGTTACGTACTGCAAGCTTGTACTGGTAAAAATTGTACATTAACAAAATATGGTTTGGAACAGAAAAAGATCATGGTTTGGGCAACAGATTAAATTACTTGAACTCCAAATTACAGGCACTTCTGTTCATTTCTGAAAAGATGTCTGTTGAATCTCTTGCCTGAACACCCTGGAACTCTCCCTTTGTTGAGAATGACATGTATTCAGGTGCCACTCAGGCTTGGGAAACACCTCTTTTGACCAGTGCCTGGGAACTTGCAGGGCTTGTGGACTGAACAAAAGAGTTGTCTCCAAGTGCAAAGGCTCAAATGTCTGCTGTTCTCCCTCAAGCCCTCAGGAAGTGACTGCTATTCAGACAATGATTTAAACAAAAAATCATTGAAAGTTATTAGTGAAAGGGAAAAATGTATATAGAATTTGTTATGCTTAAAATGTTTTCTTTAGCTGTATTCACTAGTGGAACATGTTGCAGTTTTGATGTTGTTTTAAGTTTTTTAAAAAGTACATAGGTAATGTCAGATGGAAAAGTGTATAGGTGGAATATAAATTTGAAAGTGTTACCAATAACATTTATTCAGTGCTCTTATGTACATGGCACTTTGCTATGATATATAATATATATATTTTTCTAAAGATAGTGTATAGTGTTTTTGTAATTAAAGAAAAGAACAATTATTAATGCCACACTCTTTACAATTTGAAGTATGGAAAAAATATTTAGAGAAAATTAAGAGGAAAAAAGGTTTTGTCAGAATTTGTAAGACAAAAAAGTGGTAAATTTAACTACATAAACATCTTAACTTCTGTATAAAAGGCCATAGAAGTCAAATGAAATGACAAAATAAAAAGATTTACAACATACATAACTGAGAAAAAGAAAAATTTAACATACAGAAAGCTCTTAAAATTCAATGAAAAGACAAATGATTCACTAGAAAAATGGACAAAGGATATGAAGAAGCACTTTATAAAAGAATACAAATGCCCAATAATTTATTAAAATGTTCATCTTCAAACATGTTAAGGAAGACAAAAATAAAGTATAATATTGTTTTAATTTATCAGATTGGTAAGGATAAAATTTTGGCAGTATCATGTGCTGGCAAGGAATTCTCAAACACTATTAAAGGATAACATATAACCTTATATATACCATATGTATATGTATTATACATAATCTATTATATATATGTATGTATGTAT
>NW_004624778.1:1000198-1015000 GCF_000247695.1 Heterocephalus glaber
TTTCCACTTACTTAAACATGTTCTATGAGTGAGTATGTGGTCTATTTTTGAGAACGACCCTTGTGCAGCTGTAAAGAATATGTATTCTGATTTTGTGGGATGGAACACTCTGTAAATATGTTAAGTTCATTTGTTCAATAGTTTGATTGATTTATAGTATTTCGTTGCTTATTTTTTGTCTAGTTAATCTATCTATTTGTGACAGTAGGGTGTTGAGGTCCCCCACTACTATTGTATTAGTGCTTATATGACTTTTCATGTCGATTAGTATTTGTTTTATATAGTTGGGCACACTAGTGCTTAGTGCATATATATTTATAATTGTCATCTCTTCCTGTTGGATTTTTCCCTTTACATGGATGTAGTGTCCTTCTTTGTCTCTCTTAATCAGTGTTGGTTTGAAATCCACTTGATCTGAAAAGAGGATAGCTACTCCTGCTTTTTTTAAAGTTCCTGTCCAATGGAGTATTGTTTTCCACCCTTTAACTTTCAGTCTGTGTTTCTTTCTGAATTAAGTGTTTCTTGAATGCAGCATATTGTTGGATCTTACTTCTTGACCCATCCTACCAGTCTATTTCATTTGATTGGTGATTGGAGACTGTTAACATTGATGGTTATAACTCATATGTATTGACTTATCCTTGTCATGACTTTTATGTTTTGTTGGATTCTCCCCCTTTGTGTTTAATTTCTTATTGTGCTTGATGGAGTCATTCTGCTGGGCTTCCGGGGGTTGTGATCCATTGTCTTCCTAGGATATTGTCTACAATTTTTTGGAGTGCTGGTTTTGTATTCGTAAAGTTCCTAAGATGATCTTTGTCATGAAAGTATCCTATTTCTCCATCAATTTTGAAAGATAGTTGTGCTGGTTTCATCAATCTGGGTTGGAGGCTGTTTTCCTTTAGGGCTTGAAATATGCCACTCCATGCTTTTCTTGCCTTGAAGGTTTGTATTGAGAAGTCTGCTGTGATTCTGATTGGCTTTCCTTTGTATGTAATTTGTTTCTTTTCTCTAACTGCTTGTAGAATTTTGTTCTTCTGTTAGGTTTCTGGAATCTTAACTATTACATGCTTATGCTTTTTTTTTTTTGGTCTAGGCTAGTTGTAGTCCTATATGCCTCACTTATCTGTATATCAAGTTCTTTTCCCCTGCTTGGGATGTTTTCTGCCATCACTTCTGTGAACATTTTATTTATGTCATCTGCACTGTCTCCTGCTTCTTCATGGACTCAATCAGTGTTATGTTCTTCTTTGCATTGTCTAGCAGCTGCTGAACTGATTTCTCATGGTTCCTTACTATGTTAAAGAAATTTTTCTTTTCCTGGTTACTCACTGAAATCCTATCTTCTATATTTGAAATTTTGTCCTCACATTGGCTCATTCTCCTGCATAAAATTTCAATGGAGTTTTTAATCTTCTGGATAGCTCTTTGCATCTGTTTTACTGATTCCATTTGTTTCCTATGTTGGGATTCCATCGTGTTCCTCAGCTTCTCTATTTTTTTTGTCTGTGTCCAGTCTAGATTTATTAGTCATGTCTTGCACTATGGGGACAATTTCTGCTGTTATCTGAGAAATTATTTCTGATTTCATTTTTTCCAGATCCTCTTTTGTTGCCAGTTCAGAGAGTTCGGGTGGTTGAGTATCAGATTTTTCCGTCTTGTTTCCCTTTGTGGTTGCTTTAGGTGATGTGGAAGTCTGGTTTTGAGACTTGCTTACCTGTCTTCTCATTTCAATGGGGAGGGGTGTGTGTGTGTGTGTGTGTGTGTGTGTGTGTGTGTATGTATGCTGCTGGTGCCAGTGCAGCTCACTTTCTTGGCTCTGGTGGTGGTGGTGGTATAGCAGCCCAGAAAGCTCCTCCTTGGCCCTTGGGGTCTTTGTATGGCCACCCGGAAGGCTCGCCTCCTCCTAGGAACTGGGGGAGGCTCTGCTCCTCAGCACTGTGTGCCATGCTATGGCGGCCCAGAAGGCTTACCTCTTCCTTTGTGCTGGGGGCAGCTTTTGTGGGTTGTTTTGTTTTGAGGCTTGAAATGCTTCACTCCAAGCTCTCCTCAACCTAAGTGTTTGTGTTGAAAATTCTGCTGCAATTCTGATGGATTTTCCTTTATAGATGATTTGTTTCTTTTCTCTAACAGCTTTTTAATAATCTGTCCTTCTGTTGAATTTCTTGAATCTTGACTATTACGTCTTGGTGCAGTTTTTCCTCATCATGGCTACTTGGAGTTCTATATGCCTCACTTAGTAGTATGTCAAATCTTTTTCCATGCTTAGAAATTTTTCTATTACTTCAGTGAAAAAGTTTTTAATTTCATTTGTGCTATGTTCTTTTTGTGCTATCTTTTCATTGATTCCAATCAATCTTATTTTATTCTTCTTTGCATCATCTAGCAGCTTTTGGATTCATTTTTTATGGTCCCTTGCTATTTTTAAGAATTATTTCATTTGATGATCACCAACTACAACCCTGTCTTCTAGATCTTATATTCTATCTTCACATTCGTTTATTCTACTGCATATACTTGCAATGGATATTTTCTTTTGATACTGAAGATCAAACTCAGGTCCTTGCACTTGCGAGGCAAGTGGTGGAACCACTGAGCTAAATCACTGGCCCTCAATAGAATTTGTAATCTCCTGGATATCTGTTTTATGAAATCTAGTTCTTATGGTGGGCGTTCATGATTTTTGTCTCTTTACTAAGCTCTTCTTTTTTTAATCTCCTCTAGATTCACTAATCATTTGCTTCATTATGATCATCATTTCTTTAAGTATCTGTGTAATTATCTCTGTTTTTTTTTAATTTAGAGACTTGTTCATCTGCTTTCTTACTTCTGCTGCTACCATTTCAGAAAGTTCAATTGGGTGGCTTTTGATTTCTTCTACCTCAGTGGCCCTACCTTTGCCTTGGATGAGTTGAGGATCTGGGATTTCATCTTGCGTCTGTGTTTTCTCATTTATTTTCTTTCTTTCTTTCTTTCTTTCTTTCTTTCTTTCTTTCTTTCTTTCTTTCTTTTTCTTTTTCTTTATTTGTTTTCTGCGTTGAGGCTTGTAATTTGCTTATGGTAGGGAGTTCTGTTACTAATATTGAGACCTCTATAGGAAATGACTACTTTTCAGAGATGTCTTCTAGGTGTAACTGGCTTTTGGTCTTTGAATCTGTCCCATGATCCTGCCTCTTCTGTTTATTAGGGATGAAAGGTGGCAGCTTTTTTTGCCTTCAACTAGTTCTTTGGTACTGGGCTGTAGCATTGTTTATGTCCTCCAGACAATCAAAGTAGTGGCATACAAAGATCAAGGATCACAGCAACTATGTCACCATGTTTTGCAGTGCACAGTATCTACTGGTCCATTCCACTGGTGCATTTACCCGGAGGCCTCTCAGTCATATATTTTCATGTTGTCTCTGTAGATTCAATCTTCCTTTCTCATGGAATGAGCCAGGAGCCAGGGAGAAAGTGTAGGTTGCCCTTTCTTTTTTCTGCATTGTGGTCTGTCTGTGACTGTCTTCTCACAATGTCAAAAGGATGATCATCATTAAGCCATGAAGATGGTGATGGTTGAAAGCACTTTCTAACTTCTCTTTGGCATATAGAAATTGCCAGCTACCATCATTATTCTTGCACATAAGCCCTTTGTATATATTCTTCTGCATCATTCCATTTTTTAAATTTAGTATCATTTTACACGTTATTTCCAAGATTGTTAAAAATTTCTCTACAACATTCTAGCATGCTATAATTTCTTTATCTACTCTAAATCTATCAATATTTGAGAATTTTTCCAGATTGAAGCAATTTTAAATTTACTCATATCTTTTGATTGTTTTTCTATGCATCATTTTTTGGGTTTTTCAAAGTAATTTTTAGAGATATCTTATATATTCCACATTCTAGTCTCTTGTCAGTTTTATGTAAACTAAATTTTTGGTTATCTTCAGTATTTGGAAATGAGTTTTTTAACTAAGAGAAATTATAAAGTTTTTATTTTGATATAATTCTAGATTCGCAGATTGTTTTGCTGAACAGTTCTTAATTTTGATGCAATAAAATTAGCAATCTTTCTCTTACGGTCAGTATTTTTGGGGTCTTATGAAGAAATTCTTTACTGCATGATATCATAATGCTGTTATTTCCTATATTGTCTTTACAATGTTTATAATTTTGCCCTTTATATTGATATCTGTAACCCATTTGGATATTTTATTATTTTTTGTATGATGTCATAACATTTCAATTACAGGTTTTCTTTCAGTCTTTTATGTTTTTCCTTATTCACAATTTTTCTATACCTATTTATGGAAAAGTTTTTCCTTTCTCCCCTTATTTCTAGTGCTATCTCTGTTAATGATTAAATGTCCATAAATGCATGGGTCTTTCTCCAAGGTTTGTAATCATATATTTCTTAATTCTTACTAAAAATTTTTATGTTTGTTGCTGCTATATAGAATACAACTGACTTTTTTTTTTGTACCAGGGATCGAACTTGGGACCTTCTACTTGCAAGGCAGGTGGCGGAACCACTGAGCTAAATCCCCGGCCCCACAATTGACTTTTTAAATAAATATTTCTAGATGAAAACCTTATTAACATTAATAATTTATTTGTAGATAAGTTTATGTTTTTGATATCAACAATCAGCTTCAAATAATGAGTTTCATATCTTTCCAAATTTTGTACATTTTATTTCTTTTTCTGGCCTGATTGCAGGGCCAGAGCCTTCAGAACAATGTTGAAAAGCAGGGCTGCCAATGGACATTGTGTGTGTGTGTGTGTGTGTGTGTGTGTGTATGTTTGGTGTGTGTGTGTGTTGCTGGAATCGAACCCAGGGTCTTGTACATGCTATGCAAGTGCTTTGCCCTGAGCTACAACTCAAACTCAGTGGACATCTTTGTTTCTAGTGTGAAGGGAAATATTTCTACTGTTTTCATCATTAAGTATAATACTTGCTGCATTTTTGTTCGTGTGCATGTCTATAGACACCTTGTATAAAATTAAAGAAGTTTCTCTCTATTCCTATTTTACTAAAAGCCTTTATCAATAGTGGTTATTTAATGTGATAAAATATTCTCCATATTTATGATTTTAATAAGTGTTCTACAGAGAATCTAATATTGAACAAAACGTCTATGTAATAAAAATAACTTGAATTAGATATTTCACTTTATACATTGTAGGTCTTAGTTTGCCAATGCTTCATTTAGGATTGATTCTTAAGTCAAGGGAGAGATTCAGCCTATGATTTTTCATTTTGTTTTGTATTCTTCTCTGAATTTGGTATCTCTCCCCTCCCATTTTCACCAAAGAAGTTGGGAAGTATACTTTCTTTTTATGCTTTCTGAAAATATATACATATGTGATGAAAATTATACATTGCTTAAGTGTTTCATAAAATTCATAAAGCTGTCTGGGCCTAGTGTATTCTTCATGGATTGTTTTGTTTTGTTTTTGAAATCAGGTCTTATTGCTTCTCAGCCTTTTGCCTAAGATCAAGTGCTGAAATGAGGTCTTAGTAAGTTGGCCTCAAACTTGCAATCCTCCTGCCTCAGCCTCTCATGTGCCTTCATGGATTATTTTGATGAAGTGATTTGATTTCTTTTATTGCTATAGTGTCATATAGACATTCTATTTCTTGCCATATATTTCTGCAGCATCTAGTTCAGATAATTTATATTTTTCAGTAGACTTATCTATTTTATCTGTATTTCAATATTTTTGGCAATAAGGTTGTTTATAATATTTCAAAATATTTACAATATATTTTATTTTATTTATTAATTACTAATATTTTAAAGTCTTGCCTTTTATCTTTTTGATAAGGGCCTGGAGTTTGTCAATTATATTAGCATTCCAGTTTTGTCTTTGTTGATAGATTTTATTTAATTTTCTATTTTCATTTTTGTCCACATTAACTTTATAATATTCTTCCTTTTACTTTCTTTGATATTTACTTTTCTTTGATCCTTTCTTTTAATGTATCCTTCTAGTTTGCTAAATGCTTATTTCCTTAATTTTATTTTATTTTATTTTTTTCATTCATTCAACAAGTATTTATTGAGTGCCTACTATGTGCCAGGCACTGTCATCAGGCATTGGGAATAGATACAGCAGTGAAGACAGGCAAGGTACCTGCTCTCACGGAGCTTACATTGTAGTGTACACTCTAGCTTACATTTCAGTAGTAAGTAACATCAAACTATCAAAATTAATAAAAGCACCAGAATGAAATCAGACCTTATTACCTGAACTGTTAAAAACTAAACTACGTAACACTCAGTTTTATGACTCATAACAGATAAAATAACTTTGTACATGCTGTTAAAACAGATTTTAGCTATCAGTTAACTCAACTTTCATAGAATACGCTACAAGGTGGGAAAGAAGAACATAATCCACATTCACATGCAAATAACCTTTGACACTTCTGGTCAAGTCAGTAATTCCCAAGTGATCCATTACTTTTTTTTTTTTAAAAATGCACCTTTTTGCTGGCCAATTGCTACTAGTATTCAAATCAAAGCACTTTGTAATTCCTCAATATACATTTTATACATGTTATGGCCAATAACTAGAGGAAACTTATTCAATATTTCAGCCTCCTTCAAATCAGAGAACCATTTAGAACTTCAGATTATATGAAATGCTAGCTCTAATTGTTAAATAGGATAACTTCATGATCAAATAGCAAGTCATTTTTCAATAATAAAAGACAAAACAAAAAGGAAATTCTTTAAACTTATAATTTTTAAGTGTAGTTCAGTAAAAAAGAATTTGAGGGTTTTAAGTCAGAAATAATTTGATATTTAGATCACTTAAGAGTGGTCCAAAAGGTATAATTTCTATGAGTTCTACTACTTCTAAGTAGTTCTCTAAATGTAGCTATGGCTTGCTTATCTGGCCATTCAAGGGTTACTGGTGCTAAAATATAATATGCATGTTTCAAAAATGAAAGAGGAATAATAAATTTATGTAAATGTTCAATCTCACTCCAAAAATGTCTTACAAAAATGTTTCAGTAAGTACTTCCTAAAAACATTTAGCAGGTTTTAGGACCTGAAAAATAATTTCCAGTTGGAAAAACACTTTTTACGAGGAAGAACAAATGTTCTGGTTTTCAAGACAAGTTTATATAGTAACAGGGAAAGTCATTCAAAAATTAAACTTTGGATTCAAGATTAAGTTTTAGAAACAGAGCATTTCATTTAATCCCTAGCGACAAGTCTGGAAAAGATCAGTTTATTCCTAACATGTAACCTACATGCAGACTACGAACAGTTCTTCCAAGGCAAGGCCAGAACAGATGCAGCTAGGATCACCACCACAAAATATTACCTCTTGGGGCTCCCCGTGGTCCACTCTGCCCAGAGCCTTGCTTGAAATTCTGCTGATATCCATCCCGCTGATAGCCAGAGTAGTCCCGGGGAGCCCTGAACTGAGACTGTGTATAACCACTGTTTGGAGTGTTAGAGAATGAAGGGCAGTAGCCATCATATCCTCCTCTGAATCCATTGGCGGGGCCCCGGTAATCATTCATCAAGCCTCTAGCACCACGAGAACCTCCACGGAATACACCACGACTATTATAATAAGGCTGACTGCTACGTGGAAATCCAGTGTTCTGCTGAGGAGGCTGCTGGTGTTTACCAGTCACTTGATGGGGCTGGTCCTGGGAACCATGGTAAGTGCCAGCCACTGTTTGGAGCTGTTCTTGCTGGAGCTCTGTCTGCTCCACTTGGTGAGGCTGACTGGGAAAGCTCTGGTTATAACTGGACTGGTACTGGTTTTGCTGTTTTAAAGTTTCTGGTTCATTAACAGGAGGAACTGGGGCATTCATATTGAACACCATTTGCATGGATTGGAATGGAGCTGCGTTTACATTGATTCTACTGCTATGTAAAGGTTGCTCGTCCCAGCCTGGAAAACCTGAGGCTGAGAAGCAGCGGGAAGGGATGAGGATGCTGTAGTCGCGACTGTATTTAGATTGTTGCCTGAATCTGATCAATTGGTTCCTTCTGTGGCCGCTGCTCTGTGGCATGTGAAGGCTGGTACAATGGTTGAGATGCTGTGTATCCCTCACTCGTGGATAAAACCAAAGGAGCCTGTGTAGCTTCTGGTTGTACAGAAACTTGATTAGGCTGAGCAAGTCTAGATTCAGAATGAACAGGAGGGCAAACCAGCTGGGGGATGTCCACGTTTTGTGTTGGATTCATAGGCTGTGCAGATACAATGGCAGGATCAAGAGTCTGGTTTTCAAAATCCAGCACTGAATCCTGAATGAAATTATAGGGCCCCTGCATTTGTGCCACAAGATCTTGTACTCGGTGTCTTCTCACGAGGGGGTCTGCCTGAGACACCGGAGTCAACGTGTGGGGCTCTGGTACTGAAGGTGATGCAGCCTGAGGTTGCTGCTGGAGGGAATTTACTACCTTAGGTTTCCACTGTCCATTCATCTACCTGCTCCTTCTCACCACTGCTGAACTGGGTTTCTGCCATAAATTGTCTATTTACATAATCTATTGATTCGACTTCACTTTGCTCAGTGTGTTCTTCTGCTGGCTCAGGTTCAGCTTCAGCAACCTGGTCTTCCACTGTAGGCACCGAGGCTGCCTCCTCCTCCTCATACTGACCATTCTGGTGGTTATGGGTGCTGTCAAAGTAGTTTAACTGAAATACACGCTCAACGATTTCCTTTAGAGCCTTATAAGTTGTCCCACACACAGATTTTTCCTTCCCCTCCAGCAAGTCCCACAGGTGAATGGAAGCATGTTCATACTGCTCCTTCATCCTTACGCTCATGTCCCGCTCGGAATCCACTAACTTGTAAAACTCGTCCAGCAGTGACAACTCCTCCTCCGACAGGATCGGTACTCCGGTCAAGCCTTGTTTCAAGTCAGTTCGCACTTCATCATCTCCTAATTTGTTCAAAACATACTGTAGCTCAAGCACAGTTTTTAAACGTTTCTGTTCAGCTTCTTCTCTCATAAGCTGTTCCCGGCGTCCTGTCTTCTTTATTGTTTTCTGAATATCTTGACTTAATGCCATAAAACTCCTCTGTAATTCTTTTGCAAATTCCAAATTATTTGTGACTTCCTGGTACTTAGATACAGCATCCAGCTGATCTTGATTAAGCCTCCCTCCTTTGTTCATTCGTTCCTGGTCATCATCAAGCTTACCCTTTTTCTTCTCCAGGTTCCGAAGTTTCTTGTCGATTACCCTGAGGATCCGCTTCATGGCCTTGGTCTGGACCGTGCCAGTGCCGGATGCTGGGTGCTGAGTAGCAGGCGCAGCTGCCCCGGCCCCCGCCACCTCACTCCCGGAGAAACCCGATGAGGGTGGCGGTCAGGACGACTTGCTGCCGCTTCCGCTGTGGCTGGTGGTCAAGGGCATCTTTGAGACCAAGAGGAGAGAGAAGAAAAAGCGGGAGGAAGGACAAGAGCGGCCAGGCAGGAGACGGACGGGGAGAGATGCAGGACATTTTAATAGATATTTAAGACTATAAATTTTTAAACCACTCGTTCTAGTAAGTAGTACTTATGTTATCTGTTTATATTATTCTTCTATAAGTATATTTTAAAATTTAATTAGAAGTATTTTACTGATTTCCACAAAATTGGAATTATTATAATTATCTTTGCTATTATTTTCTACTTAACTGCATAATAATTAGAAAATATAGTAAAAGAAATTAAATCTATCTTGGTTTTTGAAATTTCAATAGTTTACATTTTATTATTATTAAAGGCTTACCATGTTTATTTTTTTCTTTGACCACCATCCCTCTTGCCTCTTAGACATTTCTGAGGTATTTTTGCCTCTTTCAAGTTTTTTTGTGGTTGTTTTTGTTTGTTTTTGTGAGACAGGGTCTTGCTATGTCTAGGCTGGCCTTGAATTCACGAGCTCAATGTTAGCTGGGACTACAGGCATGTACCAACACACCTGGTTTCTTCAAGTTTGTTGAGTGAATTTCTGCAGAATACTGAAGATAAAGAGATGAAATTAAAAGTAGAGGAAATAATGTCCAGTTCACCTACAAAGGAATAACCACAAGATTGACAGCTGTTCCAAAGAGCAACAATGAAAAACAAAAAAATAATAGAATGACAATTTCAGTATGCCAGGAAACAGCCAAATTTTAAATTCTGTATTTCAGTCAATACCTTTAAGAGGTGAGGAGGAGAAAAAAAATATTTCAAACAAACACTTTAAAAGGTACTTAAAAAATAGGCAATATTTGAAAATACAATGGCTGATAATTTTCATATATTTTTGAAAGATATGTATTTTTAGATGCAGGAGGTGATAACAAAAGATGATAACAAAATAAATAAAATAATCCATAAAATAAATAAAAATCAATCCATAGCTTCGTCATTCTCTCCAATCACTCTGGGCCCTAGAATGGAACATACATAAGGCTTCTCATTTTATCCCTCAAATTTTCCTAGGTCTCTAAAATGTTCCATCTTTTGCCTCTTATATACTGTGTTGCTCTTTGGATATATTTCATAGATCTATCCTTTCTTCAGCAAGGTATAATTTACTATGTGATATGCATCAAATAGTAAAAACTAAGTATGTATTTTTATATATTAATTGTTGGTAATATTATTAATTATTGATATTTTCTTTTGTCCACATTCTAGAACCCTTACAGAGTTCCTTTTTAAATTGGATTGTCCAATTTGATTAAGTCTTTTCTGGGGAAGGCAAGGATAGTTGTGTAACTCAGAGGTAGACCACTGGCCTAGCATGCTCGAGGTCCTAGGTTCAATCCTCATCCCACATGCCATTAATAGGATTAGGAAACCTCAGGGAAAGCACAAGTCCTGAGTTTGATTCCTGGTACCGGAAAACAAAATTTAAAAAGATAACTTATAAAGGATAATATTTCCATTTTCTGATATCATCTTCAGTCTCTCTTTTCAGAGTGCCATAGTTTTCAGAGAAGAGGTCTTTGATTTCTTTCATTAGGGTGATTCCTAGGTATTTCAATTTTTTGGATGCTATTGTGAAAGGAATTATTTGCCCTATTTCTCTCTCAGTGAGACTGTTGTTTGTGTACAGAAAAGCTATTGATTTTTGTGTGCTGACCTTGTATCCAGCTACTCGACTGAATTTGGTTATTAAGTCTAGAAGACATTTGGTGGAGTTCTTGAGGTCTTCTATATAGAGTATCATGTCATCTGCAAATAATCACAATGTGACTTCTTCGTTTCTTTTCTTTATTCCTTTTATTTCTTTCTCTTGTCTAATTGCCATGGCTAATGTTTCCAGAACTATATTGAACAGGAGTGGTGATAGTGAACATCCTTGTCTTGTTCCTGATTTTAGTGTGAAGGATTTCAGTTTTTGACAATTTAGTATGATATTGGCTGTTGGTTTTTCATAGATGGCTTTTATCGGTTTGAGGTAGAGACCATGTATTCCATTTCTTTGTAGGGTTTTTATCATAAATGCATGTTGGATTTTGTCAAATGCTTTTTCTGTGTCTATGGAGATAATCATATGTTTTTTGTCCTTGGCTCTATTGATATAGTGTATTACATTGATTGATTTGCACAAATTGAACCATTCCTGCATCCCTGGGATGAATCCCACTTGATTAGGGTGTATGATCTTCTTGATGATCTTCTACATTCTGTTTGCCAGTATCTTATTAAGGATTTTTGCATCTATGTTCATTAGTGAGATTGGCCTATAGTTCTCCTTTTTGGTTGGGTCTTTCTCTGCTTTGGGGATCAAGGTGATGCTTGCTTCCAGGAATGAATTTGGGAGTATTGCTTCCCTTTCAATTTCATTGAAGAGTTTAAAGAGTAGTGGCAGCAGTTCCTCTCTAAATGTCTTGTAGAATTCAGCAGTGAAGCCATCAGGGCCTGGGCTTTTCTTAGGTGATAAGTTTTTTATTATGTATACTTGTTTTCAGTTTTCATTTAGACAAGCACTGTAATTATAGCTATTAAAATAAAGTCTCTTAACTATTAAAAAATAAAAAATAATGTTGACCAGTTAAAATAGTGAGGAAAAAAAAGTTAAAGAAGAGAGGAAAAGCTGAGAAAATGAACACCCTGACCTCAAGAAAAAAACATGAGCAAAGGAAGGAGGAGAAAGGAGAAAGCAGAAGCAGGAGGAGGAGAGGAAAATTCAGTGTATGAAAAGGTGTATTATAGGAAGATTGTGAGCATGTGGGAATTTGAAGTCTTGTGTTGCAATGAATAGCTGCTTTCATTTTTTAGGGGATGCTTCTGTTTGGAGAATACATTCATATTTTTTTTTTACATGGTGCAGCTCTTTTTGAAATTAATCTATGATTCAATATACACTGATATGAAAATTCCCTATTAAAGTTTTTCCACCCTCTGTGCCACCCTTCTGTATTGGTCTGAGTGCACAAGTCCGTTTCACCTGCATTCATCTAGACACTACAGATTTGGCAGAAGCGATACTTGGTGACCCATCAACATAGCTGTGAAAATGCCTTCTTTTCCTACCATGCATGTAACTAATTTTGTCACACAGTAACTTCTTTGGCTTCTTCAGGCAAATGCAGTTCTAATTCGTTACAAGATCCTGGATCTCATCAGATGGAAAGAATGCCAATGAAGGCATTTTAAACTGAAGTTCTCATCATAGCCATCTGTAGCCAATCCTTTCTCCAGAATTTGGCTGTCTACTCCTCTCATATTGCCTTTTTCATCAGAATTGTGGTTCTTAAGATTTCAGCTTTTACGATTTTGACGTTTGGAGTTATGGCATTCAGATGGTGTCTGAAGATTGTGATCAGCACCACATCTTATCATATAGGCATTGTAACATCTCCCATCATTGCAAGAATGGTGAATACAGCACAAAAAGAAAGAGAGAAGGAGGAGGAGGGAGAGAGTCCTCAGTCACATACAATATTCTCTCACCACTTACTGTGCCTAATTTATACATTAAACTTTATAAGAGGTAAATACATATGGGGGAAAAAGCACATTTTACATAGGATTTGGTAGCTTCTGCCTTTGAAAGTAACCCGTGAGGGTACTGGAACATATTCCCTGTGGATAATGGGGATTATTGTAATAGGAAGAGTTGTGTAACCATTGTAAAGTTAGAAAATTCTAGGATTCAGAGAAGTAAAGTGACTTGCTTGCACTCACTAGTAATTAGTGGGATTCAGACTCCAACCTAAGTCTTGTGGATCCAGATCCCAGACTACTCAACACCCAATAGTTTATGTGTCTGTGCTCATTTAAATACTTTTTGTGATGGTCAATTGCTACTAATTTATCAACAATATAGTGTAATACTTTTGTGTATTGACTCTGGAGACACTAATCGTGGGAGTCATTAAGCTATGTTGTCCCTTCATTCAGCTGTAAGATGTGGGTGACAATATAGCACCTCACCATAGGCTGTCATGAAGATTAAATGAGTTAATATATGGAAAACACTGAGAGGAGTTTGGCACATTGCAAGAAGTCTATATGTAAAAGCATCAAACATTTGCTAATGCATGAGACTCAATCAAAATATTATCAACAACCTCATAGTAATCCTATTGAATTATTTTACTCTGCATTTTCCATATCACTAGTAAAGCTGAGTGCTTTCTTGTGATTTTTATTGCTGTCACTGTTTTTTGTACTATCTCTTCAGTGAATGGTCAATTCATATCCTTTGCTTATTTTGTATTTTGTGTGTGTGTCTTTTTGTTTTGATTCATAGGAGCTTCATATTTGGGATATTAATCCTATATAGTATATAAACATGATAGTAGTATTTTTGTTTAGCTATTACTTCTCTTTAAACTTTGATCAAGGTGTTTATTACAATTTTAAGTTTTTATATTCAAGTTTGTCAAGCCTTTCCTTTATAGCCTTTGATTTGTGTCATAAACTTTATATTTTCTTCTGATACTTACATAATTTTAGTTTTATATAGGTATTTAATACCCTAGAAGTTTATTCCTGGTGAGGGATCTTTTCCTGTCTTGCAGAACAGCTCCCTTTCCCTATGTCTGCACATGGAGAAAAGAGAAAATGACCTGGTTTCTCTTCCTCTTTTTATAAGGTCACTAATCCCAGAATGAGGGCCACACTCTGCTGACCTCACCTAATCCTAATTATTTCCAAAAGACTTTTCTTCAAATATTATCACACTGGAGGTTAGGGGATCAACATAAGAATTCTGAGGGATATAAACACTTAATTCATAACATTCCACCCCTGGCCCTCAAACTCCTGTCTTTCCCCCAAAATACATTCATTCATTCCATCCCCAAATCCTCCAAATCTTTATGTATTCTAGCATCAACTTCAAAGTCTGAGGTCCAAAGTATCATCTAAATATCTAACTCAAATATGAATGAGACTCAATACATGATTCATCTGGAAGCAAAATTTGTGCCTAAGTGTAAATCTGTAAAATCAGAAAAATGTGTATGCTTCCAAAATACTGTGGTGGGATAGAGTTAGATATGAGAGATATTCCCATTCTAAAGGGGAGAAATTAGTAGAAAAAGAGCTTATGAGTTGCACTGAAAATGCTGAATCAGCCCGCTGCAGACAGGAAGGTCTGCCAACACGGTTCCAAGGTTGCCAGTCGCACTGAAAACACCGAATCAGCCCATGCCCTGGCAGCAATCCACTGGACCCCCCCCCACCTGCTCCTTTGGCCTCTTCTCTGTACAGCCACCTGGTTCCACACTACAAAGATGCAGAGGACACCCGACCACCAGACCACTGTACTGGAGCTAATCAAGTTCTCAGCATTTAAAGAATTCCTGCCCAGAGGTAGGGGCTTCTGAGTCGTTGTCCCACTGCT
>NW_004624778.1:1020887-1051490 GCF_000247695.1 Heterocephalus glaber
AGTGGGAGGGGCAGGGGAAAGGAAGAAGGGAAAGGAAAAATGATGAGAAATGGCAAAAATGGAAATAAAGTCTTTGTAAATAGGGAAGGGTGGAGGGGGGTGAAAGGGAGGGCTAGGAATGGGGAAAAAATAAGAACCAAGATGCATTATGTAAAGGTACAATTCTCAATGAGAAATGTAATTGTGTTGAATACCTAAAATGTACCAATAAAAGAATTTAAGAAAAAGAAAGAGCTTATAATCCTAAGCATATATAAGACCTAATAAAATATATTCTATCAGATTTTAATAATTCCCTTTTGCTTGATGCCTGTCTTAGTTGCCTTTTTTGTTGCTGAGACAAGACACCCAACACTCAAAGACAGAGGAGGAAAGGTTTATTTTAGCTCACAGTTTTTAGAGGTGTCAGTTCATAGTTGGCTGGCTACAAGGCAGGGTGACATGGCTGAGGGGCATCACAGAGGAGAAACACTTCATGGCAGAGTAAAGACAGCAAGCAGCAAGCTGCAAGTGACAATAGCAGCCCTCTTTTTGTCTCTTATATCCAGACTACATGTCCTTAGAGTAGATAGCATTTGCATCCAGGGAGAGCCTTCCCATTATCCGCACCTAGAACTCCACCAAACCAATCAGTGGACTAATTTGGTAATCACACACCCTTGATCCCAGAATCATACTTCATACTAGTATCACACTCTCTAGATCCAGCCATCTCTGAAAAGCCCCACTTATGACTGCATGAGGCTCTGAGGGGACATCTAGACATAGCCATAACAATGCACTTCTCTCTGGACCGATTGGGATGGCATACTGAGCCTCATGGCTCTAGGTAGGGTTCTCACCCCTGAAGGTTCAGACATAAGTCATTTGGCTGTTTAAACTGAGACAGTGTTCTTAAAGTTTTCTGAATCACTTTTAAGGGTATTTTTCTCTTTTCATGAAAAATAGTATATATTTTCATCCAGATAGCTCTATCATTCCACACTATTAAATTCAAGAAGTCTGACAACCCTCCTTCACTTCAGCCTCTCTCTATCTTCTTTAGTTTAAACATGCAGTGTTTCTCCTTGTACTGTCCCATAAAGTCTTTATTAAATGGTAGTCCAGACATACTTATGGTACCCTCTTCAGAACATGCTTTAGTATTTTTTATCGTTTGGAGAGGCCAAGAATTTTTTAAATCTATAAGTTCTTGTTTCTTTTAGCTTAACAATTGCTTCTTCATTTCTCTCCTTTTGCATTTTTACTATAAGGAATCAGGAGAAACCATACTGCTTCTTCAACAGTTTGCTTATGAAACTCCTCAGTTTAATATCCAATTTCATCATGAGTAAGTTTTACTTTCTATAAGACACTAGAACACAGTTTATCCAAGTTCTTTGCCACTTTTTAATAAGGATTGCCTTTATTCCAGTATCCAATAGCATATTCCTCATCTGAGATCTCACCAGGTTTGCCCTCACCATAGTTTTAATATGCAATTCAAAACCCTTACCTCTTGTATGTATTACTCAGTTTTAAAGCCACTCTTAAGTGTCCTGGAGTTTATCATAGAAAAACCCAATTCTTAGCACTAAAATTTGTGTTAGTCTTCTCAGGATATTGTAATAAATAAATAGACTAGGAGGGTAAAACAACAGAATTTACTTCTCACAGTTCTGGAGTCTGAATGTAAAAGTCCAAGGTGCTTGAATATTTGGTAAAGCGGAAGGGTTCTCTTCCTGGATTGCAGATGGCCACCTTCTTGGTGTCTCCTAACAAACCTTCTACGTATGGGAAAAGGAAAGGAAGAATGTAATGTAATGGCCTATATCTATGTGTTTCCCAAGGGCCTCATGTGCTCATAGATGGGACTTTTTGGAGGTAATTTGATTATGGGGCATGATACTCATTAGTGGATTAGTCCACTAATGAATTTATAGCTAAATGTGATATTAGAACATGAAGCCTGATTGGGGGAAGTAGGTCGCTGAGGGCATGGCCTGGAAAGGTCTGTCTCCCTCCCCCCTCACTTGATCTCTGTCAGCTTCCTGGCACCATACCATGAGCTGTTTCTCCTCTGCCATGCCCCTCTGTCATGCTGCCCTTCCTTGGAGCCAGCCAAGGAAGCCTCTGTAAACTGTGAGCCACAATAAACCTTTCCTCTTTTAATTTGTAGGTGTCGGATATTGTGTCCCAGCAATGAGAAAGTAACTGAGACAGATTTTGGTTCCAGAGAAGTGGGGGGCCATGGCTGTGACCTGACCATGTAGTTCTGAAGTCTTTAGAACTGGCTTGCAGGAGGGATTTGGAAAGATTTTCAGCTGTAAAATAATGTAAGCCCAGCTTGATGGGAGATCTTGATCAGAGCTCAGAAGATCAGGATGTTGACAGTAATGAAGTTGGTAAAGACTAGACTCAAAAGTTTTCAGTTGGGAAGGCAAAGTGTGTTATGCTCTGGGGGAAGATTTGTCTGCATTTTGCTCATGTCCAGAGACTTTGCAGGAGACTGAGATTAAGAGCAGAAGACCAATTAATCTGGTTGAGGAAATTTCATAGCAGCCCAGTATTTGAGCAAAGGTATGGGTATTGTTGAGGGCTTTTAGCCAACTCAAACTTGAGAATCAAGAGCAAAAAGCACAGCTGAATGATTTTAAAAGTTTTGAGTTTGACTAGAAAGCTAACTCCAGTAAAGCTGGAGAGGACAAAAATGGAGCAGAGGAGAGCTTGGTTGCTAAAAAGATTAGCATTAAAAAGTAGTCCAGTACTTTTCAACAGGACAATAGGGTAATGGCTTGCGGGGATTTGAGGAACCTTCCAGGACTCATCCTTTGCAGGCTCAAAATTGCGGAAATGAAGGCTTTGCTTTGAGAAGAGAGTGCCAGGGTACCATGCTCCAGACTGTTTGCACCCTAGGGAATGGGATTTGATCCCCCAGAATTCAGTTCACTGGGCTCAGCCATCTAGGCACTCAAAGGCCTCTACAGCTACCAAAAAGATGCAAAAGGGCTCCACCACTGCTTCAGCTCATAGTAGACCTTGGAATTATCCATGGGGTACTGATTTTAAGGGCATGCAGAATATTAGAGTTGTGGGGGTCAGGGAGGCTTCCACCCAGATTTCAGAAGAAGGTTTGGGAGGTCAAGCAGTGTACCCCTGAAAAGGCAGTGTGTGAAGCTGTGGGTGAGAAGATGGAAGAACAGTGGAGGCCCCAGAAGTTTGGAGAAGCCAGGAACATGGAATGTCTGAGGAAAGTCACAAGCAGTGAACAAAGCTGGCCTAAGAGAGAGGCTATGAGGGCTACAACCACCAGCAATCCTGCAGGGAGTTGACCAAGTCGATTGGAGCTTACATTTCGCCACATATTGCCCTGGGTGCTGGACCTAGAGCTACAGATATAACATTTACCCACTGGGTTTTGGCCTTGCAATGGTCTCATTCCTTTCTATACCCCTAATTCTCTCTTTTGGAATGGGACTCTCTGGGGCCAGGGATTTAGCTCATTGGCACCGAATCTGCCTTGCAAGCACAATGTCCTGAGTTGAACCACAGTGCGGGCGGGGAGGGGGCGGCTTTTGGCCTTGGAATGGGACTCTCTACCCTCTGCCTTTGTACATCAGCAGTGTTTAAACTTTCTTTTGACTTTTACAGGGGCTCACAGCTAAGGGTTTGCCTTAAAACTTAGAGGAGACTTTGGACTTGAACTTTTCAGCAATGCTGAAACTGTTAGGACTCTTAGAGATGGACTAAATGCTTTTTTCATAAAGAGATGTACATGAGTCTTTTGAGGGCCAGGGTCTGAATGTAATGGTTTATATCTAGATGTCCCACAGAGCCTCATGAGCTCATAGCTGGGGCTTTTGGGGCGTGATTGGACCATGGTGGTATGTTACTAATTAGTGGATTAGTCCAGTGCTGAATTTATAGCTAAATAAAATCTTGGGAGGTAAAGCCTGGTTGGAGGAGGTGGGTCACTAGTGGTATGGCCTGGAAGGGTATGCCTCACTCTTTTCTTCCTTTGATCTCTCTCATCTTCCTGCCACCACACCATGAGTTGTTTCTCTTTGGCCATGTACCTCTGCCATGCCACACTGCCTTGGAGGCATCCAACTATGGACTAAAACCTTTATAAGCTATGAGCTAAAATAAACCTTTCCTCCTTTAAATTGTGGGTGTCAGGAATTGTGTCTCAGTGATGAGAAGATAAAACAATGGAAAGAGTGTTCTCTGGTATCTCCTTTTAGTGATCATGGTACCTCCCCTGCCAGGTAAGGACGGTATCTCCTAGAATGGTACAAATTTCATCACGAGGGCTCCACCTTCATGACTTAATTTAACTTTCATCACTTCCCAAAGGCTCCATCTCCCAACACTATCACATTAGATATTTGGGCTTCATCATAGGAATTTTGGAAGGGACACAAACATTCAGTTAGTAACAGCAGCCATTTCAGGGTATCAGGTCACGAACCGTTTGTATCTTTTCATCCCAAAAGTCTTCAGGACTACGCCGAATCTCAAAAAAGGAACAAAGTTCAGAGCCACCTTGTGCAGTCTAGAAATGTTGTCATCATTTGCCACATTGAGGTCAACCCATGAGAAGGCAGAAACTGTGCCACTTCAATGTACCCATGAACCTGACCCATGGAGGCAGGACGCTTAGGGGCTTAGTATTACTACTTGACCCTACTTTCCGCAAAATGGCATACAGTAAAAAACATATGGCATCTGGGACAGTAAGGAGCATTGTAGACATGGGTGGCCAAGGAGATTCTCCTCTCAAAGGTCATGTCCTCCAGCATCTGATGACTGCTAGATACAAGTCTCATGGACACCAGCTGTGTGCTGTCATCCTGCCCTGTGCCTTCACCTCAGACTTGGAGTCCAAGGTAGAAAGTGGTAGGCCTCAGCCTGTCAAGACTTAGCACTCACCAGTAAAATCAAAACAGAACAATTTGGCGCTTAGATTAATTAAGAAATTAAAATAATTAGAAAATATTATTATTGCTGCATCATGTTACCCAATAAAAGCATTAAATGCCCAGTAATGAATAGTATAAGGAGATGTAAGAAGCAATTAAAGTACCAATGTATCATGGTTCACGTGTTAACAGACTTTTCTAGGTAAATTCATAGAATTTTATTTATATTAAATTTATTTGTATTATGTGGTATTTATATTAATTTAGATTTACTCTGAATTGAAAGTTAGTCTAGCATGTGATGAATATTGTGGAGAAACTTTCCATCTCTTTTTCCTGTGTTATCCTGAGCTGTTTCACAAATTTAGAATGAGCAGAATAAAAAAAAAAAACCATGATATTCCTTTGGACAATAGTATCCTAATTCATAAATATAGAAAGAATGATGGAAAAGAAGATTACTGTTAGGTAAACATCCCAGTAATAATTATTACAAGCAAGTAATCATTTACAGATACTAAAATTAGTGGATGAAATTATGATTAAAGATATATTCATACTCTCAACATACTTTCTTGTAAGATATGTATCAAGAACAAAGATAAAATAACTTTGTAGTGAAGAAACTGAGCAGGCATTATCTCAGCCATGTGATCAAAGTTAGCATCACTGGAGATAAGATGTATTGGTATCTGTACTTCCTGACGGGATGGATATAATGAGAGGATGCCTGACTCTTGACTTCCTGCCAAAAATGTATAACCTCAATCAAATCTTGAGAATACCACAGACAAACTCAAATTAAGAGACACCCCACAAAATAAATGGCTAGTACTCCTAAAACTGTCACGATCTTGAGTGAGGAAGGAATGGGCACAAACAGGACAAGACTAAGAAGACATGGCAGTTAAATCCAAAGTAGGACCCTGGATTGGTTACCCTGGGATGGAAAAAGGGTATACACTGTGAATTAGCACTAATGTTCTGGTTTGATCATTAAAGTATATTTATTTGTTGGTACATTAGGAAGGCTGTTTTATTTTGTACACTTTTATGAGCCTAAAATTACTTTTTTAAATAAAAAGTTAAGTATAAATGCACACACATACACTATTACATAGTATTGTGTGAGTATAGATATATGTGTATATATAAGCATGTATGTGTATATATATTTACACACACACATGTAATCTCCAAAACTAGACCACTTCTAACTACCTTTATTGTGATCAGCCTGGTATGAATCAGATCTTCTTCTGCCCACATAATAGCAATAGCCAGCTAGTCATATCCATTCTAGCCTTCCCTTCCCTTAGCCTATACTGAACCTAGTAGTCAGAGCGACCTCATTAAAACAAAATCAACTGGGGTCACTACTTGGTTCAGTATAACCAGCAGCATTCTTACACTTACCAATTTCTGTTGTCTTCCTCCTAAAAATGTAAGCTACACGAGGGCCAAAACTTTTGCCTGTTTCACTTTCTGCCCTCAGGTGCCTCAACAGTGTTTTGAACATTTTATACACTAAAACATAGCAATTATATAAATGATTGCATAAATGTATGGCAATTGTCCTATAAAGTTCTTCCATGGGAGAAACATTAAAAAGAAAATGGGAGAAGACTTTGGAAGTTTCAAAATTTAGATAGAGAGAAGGGAATACCTGCAAAGAAGCCCAAAATTTAGTCATCTGAATTAGTAGACTAAAAGGAGAAAGCATTTCAGGAAGAAAGAGTTCAGTCAATTCTTAGCCCTGTTTGGAATGCAAGGACAATGTTGCAAAAGAAGAATTTTTTAGGTCATCATGAACAGTTGATACAGAGTGCCAAATTATATGCATTTTATTTGGAGTCACACATACAGTGAAAAAGCAGGGTGTCTACTTTTAAAGAGTTTATAATCCAGTGGGGATGACATGTTTAAACAGATAAAAGCAAAGAAAATCAATGACTACAATTATGCCTGTATACAATGTATTTAAAAAGAGATATTCAGTCTAACCCAAGTGTGAAGGAGTGAAGAATAGAACAAGGTAGAATGGAGATAAAAGCAGTTTTAAATGTGGTGACATTTAGGCACTGCAACATTTAAATTGATGTACTGATTTGCAAATGGAAATGGAATTTATGTTGAATCTTTTTGTACCCTGTTAGAGACCTTCTCAAAGGAATGAACTGTCTGCTTGTCTTCTTCCTTCCTAATTCTTAGTTTTTTGGACACGTGGAGTTTCTTTCTCCTGTTCTATTAACATCACTGTATTCATTCCTTTAACTCATCTAGTTTGTGATACTTGTGTTTTGCCTTTATTTTTGCTATGAATATATACATATATGGAGAGAATATATATATACATACACATATATATGGAGAGTATATATATATATACATATACATGTATATATATACATATACATGTATATATGGAGAGAGATAGAGAGAGAGAGAGAGAGAGAATGAATATTTAGTCCTTTGAGCTGGGGATTTAGCTCAGCAGTGCTGTGCCTGCCTGGAAAGCACAAGGTCCTGAGTTTGATCCCTGGTACCAAGGGAAAAAAAATTAAAAATTTAGCATTCTGTTTCTGATTTATTTTATTTAGCATTATGAACTCAAAATGCAGTCATTTTCCTACAAATGACTCAAATTTGTTCTTCTTTATGGCTTAGTAGTACTCTATTGTGTATATATACTATTTTTTATTTATCCAATCATCTACTAATAGGTATATAGGCCATTCCCAAGATTTAGCTGACTCTTAGATTTTGAATTGTGCTGCTGTAATATAATGTCCTTAACTCTTTGGGGAAGATACATAAAAGTATAGCTGGTTAAATGAAATTTCTAGTTCTAGGTTTTTTTTGAGGACTCTCCAGACTGATTTCCATAGTGGTTTTGCTGGTTGGTTTACATTCTCACCATCAATGTAATTTACATTTCCGTAATGACCTAGCCAGCATTTGTGGCTTTTTTTTTTAATGGTTTCATTAAAATATTTATTTTTTCCTTTTATAATTATTGTCTATTAATCTTACAAAATCTTGGGTTTTGGGCTGGGAATTTAGCTCAGTGGCACCACGCCTGCCTGACAAGCCCAAGATCCTGAGTTTGATTCCAGTACTCCCCCGCAAAAAAATCTTGGGTTTCAATGCATATATTTGATCACATAACACCCCCCCCCCATTAACACATCAGGAATTTTCTAAAGTGCTAAAATTCATGTGTTTCCCATAACTTCAGGTGAGAAATATAATGGACAGAAGAATCCTGAAGGTCACCTCAAATCCTGAAGCATCCCAGGTGTCACGACAGGGGAAAAATTTTGATAGCAAACAACTGAATTAAAAGCCAGGCAAATATACTTTAAATTTTCATCTTCTTGTCCTTACTTCTGTAACATATTGTAACACAATATTCTTATTCTGAATATGCTTATTCAAAAATCATGGTCACAAGCCCTGAGTGTTTTGTAAAGCTTTGTTTTCATAATTCTTAGATAAATGTTATTTCCTAATTTTTTATTCGCTATCTTTGTTTTCTTTTGCTTCATCTGTCTTCTTTTCTTTCCACAAATTTCTGAGGACAATTCTTAAAAAGAGGATTATTCCTATTATTTGGTTGGAGGTGAATTTATCCCAATAGTCTGCAGGACTGTGGATGTCCAGAGTGTGGATCTGGTGAGCCAAGTGGGCTCCAAAAATGAGGAGAGCAGCATAGTAGTGTGGGGTCTGGGCACAGCTCACTCCTGCCAGGCTCAGGGCCCCCAGCACAGCCATGCTGAAGCCACCAAGCCACTTCTTGGTGTTCTCTCTGAACAGCAGTGCCATGTTCTTGAGGCCAATCAGAGCATCGTCTCTTTTGCCCTGATGGGCATAAATAGTGTCACAGATCAGGGTCCACATAATTCCAGCAAAGTAGAGAGGCAGGCACACAGATGGGTCACAGGAGCCCCTCACGGCTGACCAGCCAAGCAGTGCACCCCAGTTGAACGTCAGCCTCAAGGCTAGCTGAGGCCAGTATGTGATTCTCTTCATCAGGGAGTAGGTGATGAGGAGAAGCAATGATGCTGCTCCCAGAGCTATACTGTAGTAATTCAGACACAGAAGAACACCCAGTGCCAAGGTTAGCTGTCCCAGAGAAAAACCAAGGACTGAAAAGCTGAAATGTCTCCAGCAGCTATTGGGCGATTTGCGTTCTTGTAACCTCTTTATCATAGTCACGGTCCCACATGTCATTGATAGTACAGCCTGCTCCACGCATCAGAATAGCTCCAGTGCCCAAGAGGGATAACATATACCAATCTGGAAAACACCCGGGCTCAGCTACCAAACTAATGCTCCACATACACGGCAAATACAACAGCCAGGTTCCGATGGGCTTGTCCAGGCGCATGAGGCGCAGGAAGGGCTGCAGGGGACGGGAGGCCGCGCTCACCACCGCGGCAGCTCCCGCTGGGCCCGCGCCCCCCCTCCCCCCTCCCCTCCCCCGCTCCCCTCCCCAGCGCCCCTGCCTCGCGTGCCAGGGCCGGGGCCGGCCGCGGGAGCCCCATAGCCAGGCTGGGGCCAGGGCCCCTAGGCCCCGCGCGAAGCTGGCTGGCTCCCCCGGAAGCATTTGTGTCTTTTTGAGCTGGTGATGATAGCCATTCTTTCTGGAGTGAGATGGAACCTCAATGTTGTTTTGATTTGCGTTTCTCTAGTGGCCAAAGCTGCCACCATTTGTACTTCTTTTGAGAAGTGCCTATTCATTTCAATTGCCCCCCTTTTTTTATTGAGTCTTTTATTTGGCAGGATTTTGCTTTTGAGTTTTAAAAATATATTTACATATTAGTTTTCTGAGGAGTAACTGACAAAAGCTTTCCCCCATCCTGTAGGTTGTGTCTTCACTCAGTTACTAGATTTTGGGTCCTGGGGAAATTTTTTTTCAAGTTCTTGATAGACTGAACAAAGAAGTAGATGAGACACACAGAAGGAGGTGGAGATGTGCATTTATTGAAGGTGGGAAGCATGCTCTCTCTATAGAGAGGGCCAGTGAACAGATTCACAGCACCCACAAGGACTATGGAGGGGTGTCTTTGGTACCCCAAATTCCTTAATTGGCTTCTCCCTCATGCAAATAAGGCATTTGGGACAGCCAGCCTATCAAAAACTCACTTGTCTGGTGTCATATTTAAACTTTCCTATGAAAGATTCCCTTGGTTTTGTGCCAGATTAAATGAAGAATTGAAAATTGCACTTTTCTGATTGGTCCCGCAGACAGTGTTCAGGAAGGCAAGGTCATCCGGGTCCAGGTTCTGCTTATGTGCCCTGGGTCTCATGATCTCATGACTTTGACAGATTCGTTCATTTCTTTGCCTGGTTTTGCCTATCCCTAATCTCTTACCTCACTGTATTGTTTTCATTGCTGCGCAGATGCTTTCTGCTAGTAACACCACTATTTTCTCAGTGTCTATTTATGAATTTTTTTAAAAGATCCTTCCTAAATTCGTAATCTGCCACTGTGGACCCTCAGAAGCCCTTTCCTTCACAATTTCCCCTCATTCTCTCCAATTGGTGCTTTCTGCTTTTTGGTGATGTCAGTATAGAGTGTTTTTCTAGCCCACAACCTTACATTTTCAAGGATAGAAATTTTAGGACTTCAATCCCCTGTCACTCTTCTTCCATACTGCTGAAGCGTGTTCACTTTTCCTGACATGGACTCTCATTTATAAGTCCTACTTCTCCATTTTCACTATTTCTGCTTTTTAACTAAAGTAGTACGCTAGTATGATCCAGTTACCTGAGTCTTCCCAATTCTTCTCAGATGTGGACTACACTCCATCTTTTCTAAAATTCGATTTCACTTTATGCATTTTAAAACACCATTTTTGTCTTGTCACTTGTACACTTGCAAAGTTTAAAGAATTCCCTATATTCTACCCTATTATTCTAAACTCTGCATTCAGGACTCTACCTACCTTATTTCTCCTTGCTATTGAAACATATCTTTTCTGTGAGGTGTGCATAAGCAACATTGTCTAGGTACTGCCACGATCTTGTTGCTAATTTACCATTCATCAATATTTTGTGTCCACATCTTTGTTTTTATCTGTATTGTTATGTCAGATTTAATAGTCTTTTAAATGGTCTTGAGTATTTGGACTAAACAAGGACTTCAATGCCAATTTACCTAACAGAATTCTTTTTTTTTTTTTTTTTGGTACTGGGGACTGAACTTGGAACCCTGCGCCTGTGAGGCAGGCAGCTGAACCACTGAGCCAAATCCCCGGCCCCTGAGCTAAATCCCTGGCCCAGAATTCATCTTTGTACTTCGAAAATTGGAAGAGTGCCTTAGGATCATAATAAATACATGTGTTACTTGTTTCTCTTGTCTTAGAGGCCTTTGTTGGTAGTCTCCTGTGTGAGAGGCCTTTGTTGTGGGGCTTTTGTTAGCTGGTCTCGGATCAGATTAAGGAAATGAGAAGAGTTTTATGTTGCTATAGGTGATTTTAGGTACTGCATCTTGTAAAGGTAGCATGGGTACCTTACTTAAAAAGCATCAATTGAGTATTTGTATGAGGAATATTGAGATGTACGATCTTTTTCTTTTGAGGGGAAGTAAGTTCAAGTAATGTTTACTGTAGAAGTTAAGTGAAGTACGTCATATTATCCCCAACTTAAAAAGTCAACATAATATTTTTAATTGTTATACGTTTTCTGAAATAGAAGAGGGATAGAAAATATAGGACTTCATTAACCATTTGGCTTCAGGTTATCTAGAGCCATGAGAGCTTGAAAACTATACATGTGGAGGTAATAAGAAAATAGTTAGAAAAAAAAAGAAAAATGAAGTGAGGAATTTCATTCAACAAATGGGGGAAAGAATGGTGGTATTGATGAATAAATCTGAGAAGAAAAATGGCTAATAAAATTATCTTTCAGCAATTCAGTTTGATAGTATTCCAAAATGAAAAAACATAAAATACAAAGTTCTAATGGATGACTGTGCCAAACTGCCTTTCAAGTTCTGTCCTGCACAGTTAGGGGAAAAAAAAGACACACTTGGCTCAGAGCTTTGGCTCTAGACCAGCATGACTTAGTAGCTCTAATTTGCATTTGAATGCAATTAACTGGGCCAGTACTTTGGGGTAATCAAGCTGTCTGCAGTACACTTATGCTGCAAACTACACAAAAGACCCAAGCACTAAGGAGGAGTCTTTTGCCTTTAGTCTCTTAGACACAGTACTGAGGTCTAAGACCTAAAATACAGTTGTAGGTTTCAAACTCTGATTTAAGTGTGAACAATGAGATCTAATTTTTGTCTAATTTTTATTTTTAATAAAATGTAGCTACTTGTTATATTTTTTCCTTACAATAATTCCATCACTTCTGTAGAAATGATCTGTATTATTTAGAAATCTCAAGCAATATAAATAGATTGAAAAAGGATAAAAGAAACTTACTTCCCACCCAGAAACATCTTCCATCATTATTCAAAATAAAGAGAAAGGTAGGGCCGGGGATTTACCTCAATGGCACCACACCTGCCTGGCAAGAACAACATCCTGAGTTTGATCTCTGGTACCAAAAGCAACAACAACAACAACAAACCCCCAAAAAACCACCACCAACAACAACAAAAACACAACAACAACAAAAAAAAACCCCAAAAAACAGAAAGGAGAAAATGTGAATAAAATATGTATATAGTTAAAATTTTGATTTTTTAATAATGTTATGGATCATTAGCCATTAGTTTATAAAAATGCTAACAAACTGTTTTAAGGGAAAAAATGTAGTAATATAAGAATGTAAGCTCAACTTACTGTTACATTTCAAAAGATATTCTTTATAGTCAAATATTTGTAGTATATACTATTTTCTAAATCCAAATAATGACATACTAGTGGTACTAACAATAAAGAAAAAAGAGCAAGGAAAGGGAGTCAAGAAATTTGGATTTTAATTTAACCCTGTCCCTAATTTACTGTACAGTGGGGGTGTGTGTGTGTTGGGGACTTGGTGGTATTTTCTGAACCATAAAATGAATGGAGTGGGCTGGAATTGTAAGTTGTTTTTCATCGCTAAGATTATAAGAGCATTGCTTACATCTGCTGCTTTACAGAATCTCAAGTACTTTGTTTTTCTTTCTGTTTAGATGCCACCTTGAATAGACACTGTGGTCTGAAATTAGCCTTTTTGGGAACTATAACTAGTAGGCAAAAGTTTATCTCTAATGAAAACTTGCTTTGTGTTGAAATCAAAGCATCATATGCCCTTCCTCTGGTAACCACTGATTTACTTATTCAACAAATAAGTACCAGTTGTTATGTTTGATTTCTCACAAATTCTGCCCTTTAGAAATCTGCAGTCTAGATAAGGAGTCAGAAAATGATCATTACCATAAAACCTAAGACATAAGCAAAATGCAATGAAGAATTTGACAGAAGGAAAAGTCACATATGTAATGCAAAGGAAGAGTTAAGGTAAGAGGTAAGACTAAAAAAGACCCTGTCTGGTGACAAAATTAGTAAAAATTTGAATAGAGATGATTTTAACAGACAGAAGTTGTTGGACAGCCTTGTGTTTCCTCATCTATGTAATTTGGCGGTGATAACTGAACCCACTTTCTAGGGCCATTGAGAAAATTAAGTGAAATAATGCTTGTCAAGTGCTCAGCTCATTGCACTGGCATTGAGGATAGAGGTGTATAAATGGTTTTCCTTGTTACCAATAAGGAAAAATGCACAAAATGAAAAGAACCACTGAAGAAAAAGTGGTATTTCTCATTGTGGCATTAAGGCTTAGCTCCCTAAAGATTTTTGAAAAAGATCCTGAGGAGAGAGTTGCCTAGGCATGCTTTTTCAAAGCCAGTTGTTTGCTTATGGAGTTGTAATCAGAACTGCTTCTTTTAATCTTTCTGCTAGCAGCAAAATGGAAGAGTCAAATAACTTTTAATGACCGATTAGAATGTGGAAACCTGAAAAACACAGCCTAGATGGCCTAGCAAAAGAAATCTGTAGAGGTTCTTGTAACTTCTTTCTGGCTTGCTGTTCAGGGAGGACTGGAATGAATCTTTGTACCTTAGACAGGTGCAGCTGCAGCATCAGTACTTGATTTTAAAAAACATTTGGTATTTGCAAAGATATTTATACAATAAAATTACCTAGCAGTTTATTGTGAGCTTTCTGGGAGCTAGCAAAGTTAGAAAAGCTTTTTCAGTTCTCAGAACAACTCCATAAGGTAGAAGATACATTACTTACACGTAAGATGGGGAGACTTAGAAAGGTCTGGCATCTTGTTCAGTCACATAGTCATCCAGCTAACATTTAATGATACCTACTATGTGTTATTATATACTGTCTGGGGAGATACAGAAACAGTAGTGAATAAAATGAAAATAATCCTTGCTATCTTGGAATTCATCTTCATATGGAGAAAAGACAATAAACAATAACCAAAACCTCTCAGATATCAGTTATTGTTAAAGAATGAAAAATAGAATGGGGATGTGATAACAGGTAACTAGGGGTCCAGAGCACACTCCCTGGGCCAGTGATCTGTGTTGTCACACAAAGCGTTGTGCTCAGAAGGGTCCTATTCTTGGTTTAATGCTCTGTTGTCACATTGTGATTCTTAATTTTATTTGCAGTATTGCGTCTTGTTAAGTGTGGTCTGATAAAACACTGGATCATGGGGGTAAGCAGAGGACGTATGTATAATACACGTCTTTCCTTCCTTGATGCCCTGTTCTTATGTTACATTCACCATCTCCCCAAAGTGCAGAATTCTGGTTGGCTCCCATACCCAGGGAGATCTGGAAGATTCAAAGCCAGGAACTAAATGTGTTCTGTCTATAACAGAGGAAGCAGAGATGCTGACACTCTAGGGACCAGCCTTCCTCCGATCAGAACTTGCTTCTAATGCAAAAATGCTAAAGCATTCTAACAAACACAATGACCAAAGAACCCACTCTTATCTTTTCTTACACTAATTCCTACAGCAGCCTGCCACTGACCTTGAAAATGATGAAAATAAAGGAAAGAGCAAGAGGAAGATAATTTCTTTTCAGTTTTTCATTTCTTATTTGAAAGCCAAAATGCTAGTAGAATGAGCATATATCAAGAAATTAAAAGGGTGAGGGTGGGTCAGTCAGTGGGAGAGCACTTGCCATCGTGCAGGTCCTGAGTTTGATACTCTGTACCACAAAAAGAAAAGTGAAATAAAAATAGTTGAGTTAACCAGAAGAGACCCAGTACAGTGAAAGCAATTCTAGGTAACAAAAGCAAGGGGGGAAACATCACAATCCCAGACTTGAAATTGTTATAAATCTACATTGATAAAAACAGCATGGTGCTGACACAAAAACAGACATGAAGATTAGTGGAACCGAACGGAGGAAGCAGAAACAACCCCAGGAATATTCAACTATTCGGTCCTTGACAAAGAGGTCAAAAACACACACTGGAGGACAGATGGTCTCTTTAGTAAATGGTGCTGGGAAAACTGACTATCCATATGCAGAAGATTGAGTCTAGACTCATATTTCTCCCATGTATTAAACTAAAATCAAAATGAATCAAAGATCTAAGTGTTAAGACAAAAACAATTTTATGGAAGATAAAATAGGTAAAACTCTTGAAATCACAGGAATAGGCAAGGACTTTCTGAACTGAACCTTAGTTGCAGTGGAAATGGTACAGAGAATCAACCAATGGAGTATATAAAATAAAAAATCTGCACAGCAAAAGAAACAACCGATAGAGTAAAGAGACAACCTACAGAATGAGAAAAAAATTGCCAGCTACTCCTTAGACAGAGAACTGATGTCTAGAATATATAAAGAAGAAGAAGAAGAAGAAGAAGAAGAAGAAGAAGAAGAAGAAGAAGAAGAAGAACAACAACAACAACAACAACAACAACAACAACAAAAGGGTCAATCAAAAACTGGGCAAGTAAAAGGAATGGATACTTCTTAGAAGAAGTACAAATGGTCTATAAATAAATACATGAAAAGATTTTCAACATCACTGGTCATTAGAGAAATGCAGATTAAAACAACACTGATGTTCTATCTTACCCCAGAAAGAATGACCACCATCAAGATATCAAATAATAATAAATGTTGGTGAGGGTGCAGGGAAAAAGGAATGCTTCTGCATTGCTGGTGGCAATGTAAACTAGTGCAACCACTATGGAAATTGGTGTGGAAATTCCTCCAAAAACTAAAACTAGAAATTCCATTTGACCCAGCTATTCCCCTTCTAGATATCTTCCTAAAAGAGTTAAAGATATCATATTATAGTGATATGTGCATACCCATTTTTATAGCAGCACAATTTATAATAGCTAAATCTTGGAAGCAACCTCTTTGTCCATCAACAGATGAATGGATAAAGAAAATGTGGTATTTACACACAGTGGAGTACTACTCTGCCACAAAGAAGGATAAAGTTGTGTCATTTGATCAGACACACAAATTTAAATATTGCATGGTTTCTTTTATATGAGAAACCCAAAATATAAAGAGCAAAATAAAAGATGATAGGATGTGAGGAGATAGATCTTTCTCAAATGGAAAATGATCAAAAGATGGAGGGAGAAAGAAGGGGTAGAAAAAGATGAAAAAGAATTAAGATGTGTTATATGCATGTACGACCTCTCTACTAATGCAATCATTATGTACTGCAAACATGTACTCATAAAAGTTACTTTTGCGCAATGTGTCTACTGTTCACTTAAGAACAAAATACATGTGCATTTATGAACTTAGAAATAGGAATTATATAATATTTATGATTTCACATATGTGTTAAGTGCTTTTCTATTCATATTTAAAACTGACAGTGCACAATATAAAGATCAAAGGTAAAGTTCATGAAAATAATCTAAAATTTTCATTTTTCTTTATGGAGAATGATGTTAAGTAGCAAATAAAAACATTATAGCACATTAAGAGAGCCAGGTGCGGTGGCACATGCCTATAATCCCAGGACTCTAGGAGGCTAAGCCAGGTGGACTGCAAGTTTAAATCCTGCCTGGGCAATTTAGTTCCTTAGTGAGATTCTGCCTAAAAAAAAAAAAGGAAAGAAACAAAAGGGTTGGGGATATAGCTCAGTGTGAAGACCTTATGTTCAATAATCAGTATTGAAAAACAAAAAGAGAAAAAAATTAGGGTGTTTAAAAGAAAGAAAAAAGTTTTTGCTTTTAACAGTGTGCCTTACATTACCATTCTGTGCTCCACAGTGCCAATCACGGAGCCCTTTGGATGCTCTTTATGACTGAGTGCTCAGGAACAGCATCTCTGGGGAAATAGCATTTGAGTCCATACCTAAAAGTCCAGAATGAGCTGATTATAAGAAAAATGGTCCAAGTAAAGGGAAATAGGTACTGCAGAGGCCCTAGGCAAAAATGTAATTGGGAGTTCATGAAATAGACCAACATCGCCAAGAGTAGTGGCTAAGGAGTAGAGTAACAAAAGAACAGAAACGCGTGTGAGCAGCCACAGAGAGAAGAGCCTTGAGGCCTAGAAGAATCTATTCTATTCATGTTGGATCACTATTTGACCTTTCAGGCAAGGGAACAACAAAAATAATGTATGTTTAGTTCATTTTATTATTATTTCACTTAGATAAGTTCTTTATTCAAAAAGCTGATTACTGTTATTTAAAAGAAAAGCCATAAGATGAAGATATCGAGCTTTGCATTTCTGTTTTGTGCAGATAAAATATCATGTAGTAGGAATGTAGTAGGAATGACAACAATGTGGCAGTCTTTCCTTTTTTTTTTTTTTTTATCACAGTGCTTCCGGAAAGATGTAATGCTTTGTCTTCATCCAAAGTTCTAGTGACCTGTGAGGCTGAGGCAGGAGGATCATAAGTTTAAACCCATCTTGGGCAATTTAGTAGGTTAGTGGAAATTGTCTTAAAGTAAAAACTAAAAAAGGGCTAGGGATGTAGTTTTGCACAAAGATTCTGAGCTCATTCTTCCTATGGGATGAAACCAAGAATGGATTCAGGGAAACCATTTTGATGTTCCTTGTAGGCAAGACATTGTCTTGTTCTTCAAATCACCAGTGTCCAGGTGACTTGCAAGTAGCAGTCTCTTATTAAATATTTATTGAGTAAACAATTGAAATAGGATTTAAACCACTCTTACAGTAAATGGTCTGCCTTTGGGATTTCTTCAAATAAAGATGATAACTAATTAGATGCGCCACAAGGAAAGCTGTCACGTAGGAGTTTAGGAATCTGGAGTAAACACAAAATGAGCCATTGATTTTGCAACTTTTGATATTTGGGAGAAACACACTGACTCAAATGGCGATGGGAATTTGAATTTCCACACTGCTTCTGCCTGACCCCATGCACAATACAAACCCCAAACCACAGCTGTCATTAGTGCTAATGTTTTGACCAGAAGTTCCAGGCTGGTGATTTGTGACGGAAGCTGGCCTGAGATAGTTTGAGTGGTTTGCACATCAGGTAAATACTGCGCAGAATTAGTCACTGACGTTTAGAACTAAGAAGGCTTCACATAAAGATCTGATGTTTCACCTTCACTTGAGAAGTGACAAAAAAAGTGTCCTCACAGGGTTTGCCTGCCAGCGAGGCGGCCCTCAGCAGGAGCTGAAGACAGCCGCTGCCTCTGCCTCTGGACAGGGCCTGTGTGCTCTATCACAGTCGCCTTGCCCGCCCCATCACTGGGGCGGCCACCTGTCATTTCCTGTAAGCATTCGTTTTGTGACAGCTCTTATGGAGAGGTAATATGCGCTAGTGCTATTTTAAAAGAGAATTTTTTAAAAAGAAGGTTTTAAATTATTAAAAAGGTTCTCTTTAGGTTTGCTAAATGTGGTTTGCTGTTCTTGCCTTGCTTGCAGCTCTTACCAGTCCATGGTAGCAGATTCAGACTCACCTAGATGTAGTCCTGGCCGGGCAGGATGAAATGCAGCTCTAAGTTGTTGATGGATAAATATTGAGGCAAGGGAAGGCTTTCCACAGGTTAGCGAGGGGAGATGGTCGCCACCAATTTGTATCCTATAAAAAGATACTATTTTTGCTTTCTTTACTTTCTACTTTGTGTCTGTTTCAATTTAATGGTAGTTGAGATTAAGAGACAGAATAAGTTTGAAACTAAATATGCTGCCTATCTTTGTGCTCTCTTTGCTGGCTAGGATCTTTGCCGATAGGTGTGTCATTTTAGATTATATACACTTAGCCAGTGCCTTTATTTGGATAGTGCCATTTACTCTTTTGTGACTGTTTTGTATGAACCCACATGTTTATTTATAGAAATGCATGCGGCCGTCCACAAAAGACACTCTGTGGCAGAGCTCATAAAGGCTGTTTCCACAGAGCTATCTAGTGGCATGTGGAAGCATAACGGTGACAAGCAGAAACCACAGTGGAACAATGCTGATAGAATCCTAGGCTTAGGAGGTGCTTTCTGAGGGCCGGCAGGGAGAGAGAAATCAGCGGAGGATTTACTACTCGGCACGTCTCGATGGGTATTCAGTCCTGGGAACACTTGGCAGGACCAGGATGCAGTTCATCTACCAGTGTACAAACGATCGAACAGAAACGCATTCGGGACTCTCAGAGTAAATTATTTCCACAACCCGCCTGAGCTGGGATGCAGCACCGCCCCGCTGCCCAGAAGCAGCAGAGCCAGGGAGCGGGTTCAACGTGAACAAGCGACTGCAGGGCGGGCGGGCTGCAGCAGGCTAGGGAGGGGGTCAAAGTCCACCGGGAGAGGACAATAAGGCACACACAAAGCCGGCCGAGCAGCAGCTGGCTGGTTGCAGTCGCGAGGGCTATTCAGCCCGGACCCAGGCAGCCGGGTGCACGAAGGACGCCCGGCGGCAGCGCCCGACTGCGCCCCACGGAGGGAGGCCGGGGCGCCGCGCCGACGCAGTGCGGGCCGAGGCGTGCGAGCGGGCGCTCGGAGGCGCAGTCTGAGCCCCGGCGGCCTGCGCGCTCCCCGCCGCGCGTCACTCAGGCGCGCTCGTCCCCGCCCAAGTCGGCGAGCTCGGGAGCCGGCGGGCGCGGCGGACAGTGACCACTCCCCCTCGCCTCCTCCTCCCCGTCCTCGTCCTCGTCCTCGTCCTCGGTGGCGCCGCCGCCACCTTTCCATTCAGCCGCCCAACATGGCTGGAGCTCGGCGGAGGTGAGCCTGCCGCCCCCTACTGCAGCGCCGGCTCTCGCCCTGCCGGGCCCGGCCGGCCGCCAGCATGTGGGGCGCCCCGGACGACAGCTCCGTGCGAGTGGCCGTCAGGTGAGCAGCTGCCGGGGACCGAGGGGGTGGGGGGTGGGGAGCGGGCTGAGGAAACTGAGGCAGCCGGGGGACCCCAATATGCGCAGCCCGCGTGCGCAGGTGGCCCCGGGGGCGCCCGACCCTGGCCAGGTCCCCGCCAGAGGAGCCGTCGCCTCAGGTTGGGCCTCCCAGGGCTATCGCCTGTCCGGCCGTGCCCGCAGGAGCCGCCAGCGCTGGGCGGCGGTGACTTTAATATTTATAGAGCGCCTGTCACCGTGCGTCCCGGCCTGGCCTCCGGGGCTGGAGACAAAGCACCCGAGCGACGCGGCCACTCGGGTCCGCGCGGGGAGCTCCCACGCGAGCATCCCGGCTGCCGGGACCGAGACGGGGACGGGCCTTGGAGGGGTGAGGGGGTTGCATGGGCGGTGATGGTCGCCCGGGATGGGTCTGCAGCGGGGAGTTAGGTGGGTACTTGGGGGAGACGTCCTGCGGTTGGCAGGGCGGGCGCAGGGTAACAGTCACAGCATTCATGCCTGGGTGTGAGCCTGGAAGGAGCAGATACATCGAGATGGTATTTCTCCAGCGACACGCACAGGTATTCAGTGCAGTGCAGGCGCCTATCAAGAAGGGCAGCTCTGACAGTTGCTCATGGAAAATTGCAACATGGTCACAGGGTTTAAAAAATTAATGAAGCATTCATCATTCATCGTTGAGCAAGTGCGTGGCTTTTGCACCTCGGATAGTCTACTGTTAATTTTTTTTAATTTTCACTCTAAGGATTATAGAAATAATTGGTCCTCCAAGACATTTACTCTCATATTCTTTCTTTCTTCTTTTCAGTACCGGGGATTGAACTCAGGACCTAGCGCTTGCGAGGCAGGCTCGGTGCCACTGAGCTACATCCCGGGCCCACTACCATATTCTTTCTGGAAATTTAGTTTAAAATTTCTATGATGAAAGCGTCTCTGTAGTTATTATTTAACTGACAGTTTTTCTCTTCTGGTGCTAAATCTTGATTAGGTAGAGAAATGAGTTATATATACTTTGTATCTTTAAACAATTTAAATGTAATGATTTGAAAGATTCCCCTGGTCCCCCTTTTACAGAGGAGTAAATTACTACCCCATGGAGGAGACAGTTTTATGATTGTTAAGAATCACCTGTGACAAAGCTTTGAAGTTTTGATTGACCTTTTTATTATTCCAGGGCTTCTTATCTGTTGTTAGATTAGTTTCTCCAGTCACTGCCATTACCTTTCTTTTGGCCTTGTAGTTGTGTGTGAATGGCTTATACTCAGACAGGGGAAGAGTAAGGAGGGGAAAAAAAACAAACAAAAAAACCAGGAAACTCAACAAGAGGCAGTTTTTTTTTTTTTGTCTTTATTCTTTTTGAGATAGGGCTTTGCTATTAGTCCATGTTGACCTGGAACTCTTTATCCTCCTGCATCAGCCTCCTGAGTGCTGGGATTACAGGTGTACCACCTGCTAAGTGGCAGTTTTGTTAGCAGGTCCGAGTGTGGAATGTGAAGAAAGAGCATAGCATAGCAATGAAAACAGAAAATTTATCTTTGAGAGAAGCCACTTTTAGAAATTTGAGATTCAGGACAGTTGATTATTATGTTAAATCTGATACTACTTCCAGTGAAAGTGAGCACAGATAGATGGATGAATCTAAAGTGACATTGACTAATAAATACTATGTATGTAATATATAAAAATGAACATATGTATATATACCCACACATTTTTTTTTTGGTGGTGCTGAAGATCAAACCTAAGGCCTAATACGAGCCTGGGAAATTCTCTACCACTGAGCTACATCCCCAGCCTTTATATTTAGGTTTGGAATGCATGGTAGCACTTTTTTTTTTTTTTTTTTAGAGTACCAGAGATTGAACTCAGGACCTTGTGCTAGCAAGGCAGGAGGTGGAACCACTGAGCTAAATCCCCAGCCCCCGAATGGTAGCACTTTTAAAGTGAATAAATGTGTGTCTGATTTTTTTTTTTTTGGTAATGGGGATTGAACTCAGGACCTTGCACTTTTGAGGCAGGCGAGGTGTCACTGAGCTAAATCCCTGGCCCTGTGGGTCTGATTTTTGGAAAAAGACTTGATAAAGAATTTAATAGAACTTAGTAAGCCCTAATGTAAAGAATCAGTTTGGTGTGGTTGTGGATTTTTTCATTGAAGACATTTTTCTTTAGTCTGAACAGTTACTCTCTGTACTTACAGGATGAAACAATTGTGTTTTATATAGCATTTTAGTATTTATAAGGTGATCAAATACATACTATTCATTTATAACATAATTATTGAACATAATCCCATCTCTGTTAAGATTTCTGAGGTAAAAATAGTAATAATTGTTGCACACTTAAGTACCAGAGTTAAGACTGTGTGTTAAGATATTTTATATCGTATAAAAAATCTCATTTATTTCTCACAACAGTCTATGATTTAGGTCCTGTTAATTTTACGGCCATCTTAAGGGGCATAGAAAGATTAATTAAGCTGCCCAAAGTTAAACTGGCACTGTATGGCAGAAGCATGGTTTCAACCTAGACCAGCCCAAGTTCTTAGCCTCAACCCAGTATGGGTGAGAGGTAAGAACAGGCTTTTCAAAGATTTAATTATTTAAGGTTAGCAATTTCTTCACGGGTGCTCTACTAGCTCAGTTATGGATGTATGCCTGCCTTCATCAGGTTATTCATATCTTGGCATTGCTAGAAAAGATCAGACTCAGAAAGAGAAGACCTAAACTTAAACCAACTAAAGTATTTCCTCAGATCTAAAATATCCCCTCAGAATTTTTTCAGTAGCTTCCTCTCCTACCTTTTAGTTTGTGGCAGGCTTCATCAGCAGGATAAATAAACCCACACAAAATTTTGTATCCGTATGCAAAATCGACAGAGGCATTAGACCTGCCTTCCCCGTCAATGAATAATGTAATAATAGATCATGGAGAGTGGACTGCATTTGTGTAAATACATAGTGTCTGTGAGGTGCTTGTGTTGTACTAGCATAGATCTACTTTTTTCAGTTATAAAGTTTCAGTGAAATATAAATATTGATGAAGTATCTGGTGAAAAGTTTGTTAAAATTGACATGTGCTATGAATGTAATATACTATATACCCTGGATTTCAAAGGCTTAGACCAAAGGAATGTAATTATCTGAATAATCTTTATAAACAGACTAGGTATAGAAATGATAATATGTTGATTACATTGAGTCAAATATTTAGTAAAATTAGTTTCATTTATTTTTTCCTCTTTAAAAATGTGACTAAAAAATGTGAGGAAGAAGTATAAAATAGGGCTGGGGATTTAGCTTAGTGGCACTGCGCCTGCCTCACAGGCATAAGGTCCTGAGTTCTATCCCCAGTAGCAAAAAAAAAAAAGTATAAAATAAAGCTGTGTACATAGGAAGGGACCATAGACTCACCACGCACTTAGAATAAGAAAATACCAAATACTGGATGTCTGTTTTTTGCGTAGTTACACACACACACACACACACGCAAAATGTGATTTAACAGCTATACTTTTTTCCCGAAGATGCATAGGGGTACAAGGGTATTGATTATAGACTCAATATAGCTGACTTCCTAGAAAGTGTAGTAAATTGAATCGATGTGTTAAATGTCATCAACAAATTAACAATGAAGTCTAGTGTGTATGCTATTCTTATTATCTAAGTAGTATATTGAAGCGAACTATCCAGTTAACTCAAAATGATAAAGCAAATTAAACCTTTTGAATCCTTTTTTTTTTTTTTTTGGTACTCGACATCGAACTCCGGTCCTTGCGCTTGCGAAGCAGGTGGCGAAACCACTGAGTTAAATCCCGAGCCCAAACCTCTTGAATCTTAAATCTAAGATACTGAGATGTTGGTCTCTTTTCTCTGAACTTCACTAAAACAAGTTTGTAACTCTTTTCCTTTTAAGAACATTAAGAACTGGTGAAAATTGTAGATACAGAAAGGACCCTGCTGTTTGCTTGTCATTGTGATGATTCAGATTTCTCTGCTTGGCTTTGGCAGGGCTGTACAGATGACTGACAGTGAGTTTGGACTGGCGTGTAACATGGTCGAATTTGCATTTTTATTTGCCATGTTTTCATCTTACCAAAGCACTTTCAAGAAGTGGTGTTGCTCAGAAGACTTAAAGGCAGGGTGAACAGTCAGCTTTAGGTCAGCTCAGCTTTAGGCACTGATTTGTGATGTGAACTTCTTCGCTTCCCATTCTGAGCTGACCACCTAAAGCCATAAAGAGCAGATCTGTGTTTATGCTGTCCATTAAATGTGCTTTTATTGTAAGCAAAACGATTGGTACTAATGATGGCTGTATATTAATAGGAAGGAACTAAATATTCATTTGCTTCTGTTTTCTAAACATTAAATTGTTTCAGATAACTTACTTCATATGTACATTTAGTGTTTCAGCCTTAAAACCACACATTAAGTTTAAAAAATATGGTGGACCCTTTATTATTTGGAATTGCATGGAATTCCAGGTTTTGTTTAATTATTACTGCCCTTGAGCTCTTGTCATCTTACCTGCTAATTGGTTAATATTTTGATGCATAATTATGGAGTAATGTACGATGTACCAGAAAATCCAGTTTAGTGAAGCCATGAAAGCAGGAATTATCTTTGCAGTTAATACGGTCATCTGCCCAGTCTTTCAATTCTCATCAATTTTTTCTCAAAGATGTTGACTTGGAATGTTCATTATATGGATGTTTTCCCCCAAGACAAATTATAACTTATCTGTGAGACTCTGGCTTAGAAATGGGTTATTTTTTTGCCAGTGTCACACACGACCTGACATCATCTGAGTTTCAGATTAGGAAGGAAAGCACATCAGTGAAAATGCACTCCAGATAATGCATAGTATTTGTATGTTAAAATTATTAGAATAATTTTATTCAAAAACTCAGATTTGTTTATTGTTATTTTCAATGTTTTCTTCAGGAAAGAGGATTTGTGAATTCTGCCTTTCAACTTGATTTTTCAGTGGATTAACTATTTAATCTTCCTAGAGTGGTAAAATAGTTTTCCAGTGGCTCAGGCTTTGAAGCCAATGACAGACAAGCCAAAAGGGACAATTTTTATGAAACTCTATGATTATTATGAGATCTTTCTGGATATTTAGGAATTATACTTGAGGTTCCTTTTCTCTTTGATTTTTAGAATTAGGAAAAATGTATACATTAAACATAACTTTTAGTACAAAATTATTGCCAAAACACATTTTAAAAGTGAAAGAGACTTTGACTGAGCTAGTAGGTTCAGGCCCTCTCCTCGAGATAGTTGTGACAAGAGAGACCCAGAGAAGGACAGGAATTACTTGAGGTCATATAATCAGTGTCCTAGTTACAGTCTTCTCTTGATGAGCATCGTAGATTTTCTAGGACTTCGTGTTTTGCTAGCAGACATCTCAGAAGCAGAATATCTTTATACAGTATTTGAAAAATAGAAAACAAAGAGCTAGTTTTAATCCCATGAGGACACATTCTAAAACTTTAATTTGACAGTTAGATGAGATCTCCCACTCTCAATGCCCAGTAGTTTGGCTTTATGAAAAGCTCCATTCTAGAAACTACACCAGTAATTCTAATAAGGACCTTGCAAAGGTAAAGAGAGAAGGACCCTAAGGGTGGAAACCCAGGTCTTAATCTTGAGGTTTCTGGTAGATTAAAATATGAAGAAATCTCATAACTGAGTTTGAAAAACAATGTAGACTTTTAGATATTTCTACATAGCACATTAATACTTTAACAGCAACCACATAAGTGTAAGTTGTAACCATAGTCTTTTTTTTTTTTTTTCTGATGGTAGGGCTTTATGCATGTGAGACAAGTGCTCTATTGCTGAGCTACACCCCCATCCCTCACATAAATTTAATTTGTAAGTCTAATTATGAAATAATTTAAAAGAAATAAATATAAGGTGTGTGTTTGTGTGAGTGCACGTGTGTATTCTAGGCTTGGGACATGGCTATCATATAATCCCTTACCTTGGTTCTCAACATTTCTTTTTATTCCAGTGAAATAAAGGATTATAGCACATTCCAGTAATATTAGTCTCATTACAGGAAGGAGGCTAGAGAGTGGGGTGGAGTGAGCCTTATATATAGAAACCTGGAAGTAGAAATCAGTGGTTTTAAAAGATCCCCATTTGTATGTTAGTTCACTGGGTCTGTACTTTGTAAGCTCTTTAGTACATCTCAGCCTTTCCTATTCTTATTTCAGAGGAAAATGAACAATGTAACCTTGTATACAAGGAAGAATGTGACATATTTTGATTATAACAGCCTGTCATCCAAAAAGTACCCTAAACCCCACCTCTATGCAAAGCCTTTATAGATTTCTCTGATGCAGAAAAATTCTGCATTTGCAGAGGTATAGTCCTTCCTTATGTGATTGTCCCCTCTCCCTCTAAAATAGAATATTGAATGCTTTTTTTTAAAAAAAAGTAATAATATATTGACAGAATTATTACAATAGAGCATTTCAAGGACATTGGGGTTATTGAGGTGAAATAGTACATATTTAAATGTCCAGATTGGCTGATGATGGTCATTCACGATTCAATCGTAAGGACAATCTGCTAAATGTTTATATGTGGTTGTGGAAGTGAAGATCATGGGGTCCCCAGGTGCTAGAAGGTCAAAGACAGTTCAAGATTTATTCCTGTTTTTTGGATCTCTTAGTGTGTAGCAAGAGTTTCATTTTTGAAATTGGATTTGATGTTATTCTCAACTTTGGAGGGTTGTGACTGTTGCTTAGGCACGACAGTATCATAGATCATAGCATGAAGGAATTATATTTTCTCCAGTAGATACTCACATTCCTTGACATAGCTACAAAGTCAGTTAGGAGTTGTTCTGGGTAAGTGACTTTTTCAACCAGCAGGAACAAAATGTCTTGGAGAGAATCAAGCTATTGTTATTACGATGTACTATGTTGATCACATGGTGCACTAGTGAGGAATAGGGCATCTTTACCCTCAGTTGTATATCTAATTGTATTTATTTTTGGATTAGAATTCATTTATTACATAATCTTTGAATTTCCACTGTGTACTGGAATGATGCAAGCTGAAGGGCTATTGAGGATAACATGATACAATACGAATGAACATTGGATGGTTAGAAAACCCAGATTTTACCCATGATAAATTTGGTGTTGGTTTTATAGTTCTGTCTATCAGTGGACTTGGGAAAGGATCAAAAGAGAAAACCATGAGAAAGCACTTAGAAAACAGTTTTTATGAAAAGACAGGTAATGAGTGATGTAATAAGCCATGGACATGTTGGTTATATTCCTAACTCTAGCAGTTGGATTAGTCATTCTCTGTTGTGTAACCCATAACTTGAATTTGCAAAGTGCTTTAAAAAGTGTTTGTGTTTGGCTGGGCATGGTGATGCATGCCTGTAATCCCAGCACTCAGGAGACTGATGCAGGAGGATCATAAGTTTGAGGCCAGCCTGGGATACATAGGAAGTTCAGTGCCAGCTAGAACTACACAACAGGACTCTGACTAAGCAAATGCAAAAATAAAACTACAAAAAATGTATTTGTATCTGTTGTTTTACCTTTTGAATATCTCTTTGTACCACTAGGAATAATACAACAGTGTGTGTAAATACTTCAAAAACTTCACCCTACCTAGATTCCCAGTTTTCTTTTTATCTTCAATATGGAAATAACATAGTATCCTATCTACCCTACCAAGATTCCTTCTTTTGTTGTTTAGTAGAATCCATCATTTTTGTTCTTTTCCCGTGAGGGTTTTCAGTTGGTATGGTTTTTAGTGTTTTGTAAAGTTACTACCATATACTTTGTGAGATTAGTAATAATTTTGAGTTATACTAGTTTCTTCTAATTGCTAACCTAATATAAGAGGATAGTAACTAAATTGGAATCTAAAAATGTGAATTTTTCTCCTGAATTGGCTTATGTCTGATTTTTGAAACTATTGCTAATGCTTTCCTTTCTCTGATCAACCTGACAAGAAGTCACTAAACTGTGTGTAAAGAGCACAGGGGTGAACTGAGAAATTGCACCAGAAGTAATGATACTTAAGTTTTACATGCATTTACTTGTGTACTTTTTTTCCTGGTTTCTGGAGCTGACCGGCAATGCACCTGCTGTACTCACTGAGAGAGATACGTGAAGACGCAGCTGAGAGGATTTTAAGACAGGACTGATACTTGGAGGGAGGAAAAATATCTTGCAAGCCTAGTTGAATGGTTTCTAAATTATCTTTAAATTTTATAAAGAAGTTATTTTTATTTAATTTTTAAATTAAAGCCATGTAATCACATTAGGAAAAATATCATAGAACAGAGGAGGAAAACAACCAACCAGAGTTCACTGCCCTAATAGAATTACTATTTGAATTTTGATATATTTCTTTTAGTTTACTTTCATAACTATGTTTATTTAGAAATTGTTGTAATCAGCATATATATATATGTGTGTGTGTATATATATATATATATATATATATATATACACACCCTTTGTTAGCCTGGTAGTTAACATTTTATATCATAGAATAAGGATTGTTAGTGCATTTATATTAAGAAAGGACATTTTGAGTAACATGTTTAATATCATGCATAATCACATTTATTTCAATACAATATATATTAAATCAGTATGTCAAACAGTAATTTAATGGACAACCTTTATTGTTTAATACAGACATTAATTTTATTTTTCTTTCTCCTATAATTCTTGGTAATGTTTTCAATTTTGTCAATGAACACAAACTCTACAAATGACCATTTCCTGTTATCACAAGAGGGGGAGTGAGACTGGGGATTTAGCTCAGTGGTTCTGGCGCCTGCCTCAAAAGCTCAAGGTCCCGTGTTTGATCCCCAGGACCATTAAAAAAAAACAGAGGGGGAGTAGAGCTGCTCACCTACAACATATGATTAAATGTGAAAGTACTGAGGATGCTTTTCAGAAGATATATTGATACTTAATTGTAAATTTTCTATATCAAGACATTGTATTAGAATACTATAAATAGTTGCCCAGCACATCATTCTAAGTTATGGATGGTATGCCAAACAAAGTTTCATTATCAATCCATGTTCCTTGAAAATCAGTGTGTTTCTAAGGTGCTTATTTTGTTTTTCACCTCAGTTCTATCTAGAGCAGTTGTATTTGAGTAGTCTGTTGGTCAGCTAGGCTGGATCTGTTCTACCCTAAAATGGAGGTTGTCAACTGCTGATTAAACTTGAAATTTCGGATTTCACTCCTGGTTATTTTGACTTACACCTAAATTTCTAATCCAAACATGACATCTGTGATATTTTTGAGTGTCAGTTTAGGGAATACAATGTGAATTTTAGTTTGCCAATTTGCCCTTCACTTGGCAACAAATTCCATCTACCCTTGATTATATTGTTACCTATTTTGTTACATCAGCATAATTGGACCTTCTGCTACTTTTGTAGCAAGTTCTTTTTTTTGAATGTAGAGTTGTTTTAGTTAGCTTTGATTCTTAGTTGTTTATTAATTTGTTATAACTCATTATAATTTTCCACTTCTCCTTTACATGCGTTCTAAACTCTCACTTTCAATGTAGAATAACATTCAAGAGCTTTTGATGATTTTGCAATTTTAAATTTGAGGATGTTTGGACATTGATTTTGTGGGCTTATTTGGTATTTTTTAGTATTAGAATCCTACCTCATTCTATTTAAAAGTTGCCATTGGTTCCTGTGGGTAATTGTGATATGGAAGTCCATTCGATTTCAGTGTTTGCTAGTTTAAGCTTCTTTTTTTTTTTTTCCATTACTGGAATCGAACTCAGGACCTTGCACTTGCCAGGCAGGCCCATTGCCACTGAGCTTGTTAGTTTAACTTTGTTGTTTTTTTTTGGTACAGGGGATCGAACTCGGGTCCTTGCGCATGCGCAATAGGCGGCGATAGCTCAACTTCTTTTTAATGTAACCTTTACAATAACTACAAATTCTGCTGTTCAGAAGCAGGGAATGGATGTAAGTGAGAATATTATCAGTACACATCTGTTAACATTGGTGAAAAATTCCCCAGCCCTGTCCTAAAATTTTCATCCCTTTCATGAGATTATTATGAATGAAGATAATGTCATATTGAACGTCTATAGGAGCTTAATAAATATTGAAAGTGTATATGGGCTAAATAAGGGAAGATATACCTACTTCATGCTTGTGAAAATTAAATGATATAAAGTATCAAACTCCTTATACTATTGGAACTTATCAAATATTTTAGATAGAAATGACTACTGTAATTTTTATTACCATTTTTCTGTAACTAGTCAAAACTAGTCAAAGTAACTATTTTTTATTAGTGCTTCTTATTTTTTATTTTATTATTTTTTCTTCCCCATTAACTTTATTGGTACATTTTAGGTATAAAATACAGTTACATTCATCATTGGGATCTTGTACTATTACATGAGTCTCTTGGTTCTT
>NW_004624778.1:1054777-1089112 GCF_000247695.1 Heterocephalus glaber
GGCTGAGCTTCTCTGCCCTAGGAGCCTGGGATCTATTAGTGCTTCTGAACTCTGGTTAAGAAGGGGATCACAGGGTCTATTAAAAAAACAAACAAATGTGTCTTGAGTGCTTTTCTCCCTGTCCTCTACTCCTTTCTCCTATTCTGGGAATTGAATTATTTGGTCTTTATCAAGCCCACTGAGGTTAGCATTTTTAAAAAGGTGTCCTAAGTAATTCTAATCTGTAGCAGTGTTGAAAACTGCTACCTAGGGCTGGGGATTTAGCTTAGTGGTTTCGCTGCCTGCTGTGCAAGTGCAAGGACCCGAGTTCGATCCCCAGTACCAAAAAAAAAAAAAAAAAAAAAGCTGCTACCTAAATTAGGAGCCTCTACCTATGTTATGGTCAAGTCTCTGTCTGCCTTAACTTCTTCTGTCAGGAGTCTTTGATGCCCCGAATGGGCAGAGTCATTGCCTCTGAATTTCTGAGCAAAGCTACAAGTAAGTTAGAACACTGGTTTTTGCCCCACCAACCTATAGTCTAAAATTTGTTTTTCTGCCCCAAACTTCACTGTTAACTGTACCTGAACTTTTAAGGTCATAGCTTTCTCTTTGAATTTTGGCAGACTTGGCTTCTGTCTTAGTTTCCTGATTTATATTCCTTTCCCCATAGCTTGAAACCAAACATGTTTGATGAAGTGCAATTATGAAAGGCCCCTTTCTGTGGAAAGAGAAACTTGCCCCCTTTCATTCCAGCTGGAATGTGCAACTCCTATGAGACTCTCAAAGCTGGAAGTGTCACCAGATTGACCTGACTTCCACCTGTAAGCATGTGCAGGCTTGGATGTAGCCTACGTCACCTCTGAATCTCACTTTGCTTCCACATCATCCAGGCCTCTGGCCAAGCTCGTTGTTCAGCTTTCTCTTTTACTCCACCCCAGCCTGGAGGCCCCAGGATGTTTTGGGACTAAAGCCAAAGTCACCTGAGATCAGGAAGCTGTGCTTGTGATGTGGGATTAACATGAAACTCATACCACACATGCCCACCAAAACAAAATCCACTAAGGAGTTACAAGAGCGTGGCCAATATATGAAGCATATTAAAGTGAATAAGCAAAACTAAATTGACATGTGTTTTCTTATATCAATTGAGGAAAAAGATTCTCAAGTTGTTCCTATGACATTTTGGTCAAAAGAGATATATATTAGTTTGTCAAGAAACTCCAGTTTTAAATCTTCATCTACAGCTCTCTCTCTGCCTCTCTCCTCTCTCTCTCAGTGGTAAAGGAGGCCTGTTTATTGCAGTGCTGAGGATCAAATCAAAGTCTGTGTGCGTGCTAGGTGAGCACTCTACAACTGAGCCACACATCTCTCTTGATTATCATTTTGAAATGCAGGTTTTTGGTTACTTTTGAACAGTCCCTACCTTTGAATTGTAAAAATGGTCCTTTAAACTTTTGTTGTGGCCTTACAAAATAGATGAAGTGCCAAGTTGGCATCTTATTTTCAGTGAAGCAGCCCATAGACTGGATGACATGCTAGGCCATGCCCCAGATACACACACTTTGGTTGCTCAGTATGTGACTGGCACAGGGAAGTGAATAAGCTGTTGCTTTTCCCACACCAGTGTCACTGCCAATGAAGTGGGTTAGGGAAGAAGAATATGTGAAGGGAATTAAGGGCACTGATTATTGAAATCAAGTAGCCATTCTAGCTCTGTTCTATGCTTTCACTGTTTAGAAAAGAAATTTGATTAATTTTTTTTTGGTGTTCATGACTAAACTCAGGGCCTCATATATATATATATATGTATATGTATATGTATTCTACCACTGAGCTATGTCATAGCCCTTGTTTGGGTTGTTGAAACAAATATCTTTGTGTCTTTCACATGTTGGAATATATATGGTAGACAACTAGATGGATTGTTTCCTTTATATTTTGATGAGAACCATATTCTCTATTTATCTGGAAAAAAAGAGATACAACAACAGGAATTTCTGCTTCCAAAAGCAATCATCTTTGTGCTTTCTTTTGAGTATCAGTTAAGTTTATTTGCATATTGCATATTTTTCCTCTTAAAATTGAATTTTCTAAAGTGAAATTCTGTGATGAGAGCATAGTATATAATTAATTCATTTGATTAATAGCAATTTCATTTGGGTACTAGGCTGTTTTATTTTCTCCTCTGTAGATTGATGACCCATCTGTTTATCAAGTCAACTCAAGACCAAAGCATGTTGACCGTTTAGTATTGGTGGAGTTTTGCCATTGAATCTTACATAGACTTCTAGATGTTGTTATCAGCTCCATTTGTTAGTCCATCTTCTCTTAAATGTACCTTTCAGAGTAGCCAGCTCTTGTTACAGAGAAGTGGCAGGAACATGATTTCCTAAGAGGAAAATGGGCATTGGCAGCAAGTGACTCCTTTGAAATTGATGCCTTTCTTAGTTTTAACCTTGGGTGACTTGTTTAATTGCCTGAGACTCAGTTTTCTTATTTGTAAAAAGATGTTGCTACTGATAGAATTTTCCCTTCTGAGGGTGCTTTTCCTAATTCTGCCATATTCTCAACACTATATCCCCTTAACATAAATAAGTATAATACATATTATGCAATAGTAGGTTTATTTGTAGATTGCTTTGTAGACAACTATCTGCAGTGTGGGATTTGGTTGTTGTTTTTTCCCTCTTCCTCACATGGATTATAAATTATTCAAGAGCATGGATGGGCTATTTTATTTCTTCTTTGTCCTTAGTTAAGTACTCAGCAGGCACAGTGTTATTGTTCCATACCAGAGGAGAAAAAGACTATTTCCTTTTTTTTCAGTTTTTTTTTCTTTTTGTCATGTTGGAAATCAAGCCCAGGGCTCTGTGCATGCTAGGCAAATGCTGTACTACTGAGCTAGACCTCCAATTCCTATTGTGTATCTTTCTGATTATTTTTAGGGAGACATTAGTTTGTTAAAAATATTTTACTACCATTGATGCATCAGGAAGGGTGTTCTGGGTATTGAGGATATGCAGAGATATGAGCAAGACAAGAATTTTTACCCACAAGGGTCTAACATTGAGTGAGGAAAGAGATAAAAATTTTAAAATAAATTTCAGATATTGATGTATGCTAGGAAGAAGATAAAACAGTATGTTTTTTAGTTATTTGGCCTTTGTTGGGAGGAGGCATTTGATTTGATTCTTGAATATTGAGTGATGATCCAGCAGAAATCTGGGAGAACAGTTGTCTAAGAAAAGCAAGTGACAAACCATTGAGAAATAAGCTGGGTTGTTAGTTGGAATGTTAGCTGGGATGGTAGTTATAGAAGAGCAGTTTACCGATCTAAGAAATAGAAAAAAGGGTGGAAACAGATAAGGTCAAAGACATTGGGAGGAGCCTTGTAGTTCAAAGTGGAAAATCTGGACTTTAATTTTGGTGAGAAGGCTCTAGAGAACTGCAAGTGGACATGTGACATGACACAATAACTGTGTACAAGATGGACTGTATTATAAGAGTTAAAAGTGGAGTAGAGAGGCTAGTGAGGCAGATTTTTGGGTTCAGAGAGAGATGGAGGAGGCTTGTACTGAAAACCAACACAATATTGGTAAAAGCAGATTTGGGGAGAGATAGCTATTAAGCCTTACCCATGAAGAGTGTGATGAAAGAGGTTCTGATGTTTGAGGCCGAGGGAAATGACTTGGAGAGAGTGGCATCAGTATTCTTTGACCGTGTTGGGTTGCTATGCATATTGGACATTTTATAAAGATGTCAAATTAGTTATTGACTATATGAGTTTGGATCCAAGTAAAGATGTCTGGTTTGAAAATAGCATTTAGTTAGTTTAATAGGGTCAATAGCATTTAGTTAGTTGAAGCCACGGGACTAGAGTCATTCACCTATGAAGAGAGAAGATTCAGAGAAGACTTGTGGAAAGAGAGCCCTGGGACACACTAAAATTTAGAGGCCAGGAAGAGAAGCCCAGGGTAAAGAGATTGGGAAAGATCAATGAGTAGTAAGGAAAGAAAAAAAGCAGTGAGAATTTTGTCCTAGAAGTTCATTTCAAATCTTGCTGGTTGGACTTAAGTTATAGATAACTTGGATAATGAACTATTTCAGTGGAACATTTGGTTGGAGTAGGTTAAGGAGAGGATTCCAGGTAAGGAAGGAGAAGTAGTGGGATCAATAAGGCATGTAATTTGGTGGATTTGAGAGTGTAAAGATGAAGCAGTTCTCTTCTGAGTGCATTTTTTAAAAAGACACTTATAAGGAGGTTAAGGAACGATGAGGTTATGGTGTTGGATGAGTTAGCTACAGGAATTAGAAATTGCCAGGAGTGCTGATGGGACCAATCATGGTGAAGGGGAGGCTGTAGATTGTGAATTACATCAGTGGGTGAGGCATTGTGACAGTGATAGCAATGATGGTATTGGGGTGGTACTGTCCGGCAGCAGGAGCATTAAAGAGCATGAGATATTTGGAGGAGCAAGATCAGAGACAGGTTAGAGATTGAACAAGAGAGCAAGGAGAAAACTCACCTCTAGGCACTAATTTGTATGTGTATGGAAGAAAAAAATGGCATTGCATAGGAGCACTTTAGTAAAAGCCATGCCCTTAGGGGATGGGTAAGTTTTAGGTTGAGAGTTCTGTATAGGTGAATTTTCTAATGAAAATACTTCATTTTTCTGTACTTACCAAGCTCTTATATGTGCCAGAAGTAACAGTTCTGAACTCACATGTCCCTCACAATAACCCTGTACTATACGTACTATTTTTAATCTCACTTTGTGAATGAGGACATTGAGAAGATAAGCAATTTGGCTGCAAGCACACAGTTGGAAGTGCCAGGGTTGGATTGGAATCATGGCTCCAGTGCATGTTACAGGCTTAGCCATTCTCCTCTGTACTGTTGTGAGGGAGGATAATTTGTAGCACTCTGTGAGGTATTTAGGAAGGCAGGGAGTGATAGATAATGGGAGTCAATTGGAGGATTACAGACACCCGCTGAATAAACATTTTTTATTCTGAAAGATGATCTTGGGAGCTAGACTTCTTGTGTAGACTGGGGAAGAGCAGTTTGATGAGCATTTTTTGTACTTAAAACTGAAGGGCAACTGGAAGATCTTAAGTGGCTGACTTTGCTGGAGTCTGGAGATATTTTGCTAATGGAGAAAAAGTGAGTAATGACCATTTTGAGGTAGTTCATGACACCAGAGAAAAGAGTAGTGGATTGTTCCACTCGGCCTGACTTCTTAGGAATCTCCTGGTTTCTATTTCCTCCATATTTTCCTCGTGTATCTCCATACCTTCTTACAGCCTAGGTCAGTTTGCTGCTGTTCTAAACTGTTCTCGGCAAAATTCCTACAAAATGACTTATTTTCATTTTTGTCCAAAATTAGAAATGAGAAATGTCCTGTATCAATCACTTACCAAACAGCAAGAGAAAGTTTGCTTGCTTATTTACTGTCTTCTCACTTTTTTTGGACTTCTATCTTTAGATTTTCTAAGTGAGCGGCAGATGTAATTTTTTCTGTTTATTTATATGCCTGGACTCAGGAGGATGTACCTCAGGGTTTCCTAGGTTTTCCCTCATCCTCCTTGGGTGGAGACTTTGCTATGCATCTGTCTTCAAGGAGGTAGACATTTAAAGATGGCAAGATGCCATAATCTTCTTCTTTTGGATTTTCCATCTCTTTAGGCAAAGAAAACTTAGGGCTGTCCCTTCACTTGGTTTAATAAGGGAAAGACAGTTTACCTCCCTATTTTTTGGTGAGGAAAAGTGTTGTCTGTACCCATTTCCTTTCAGTCTTTAAGATTCTTTGAATCTTTAGCTTACTTTATGGGGCCTGAAGGTATATGATAAGGACTGATAGTTGAAAGGCCAGTTTGACCACTCGTTGGGAAATCCTTGTGGGGACAGATGTTTCTGTAACCTTTCTTGAGCCTTTTTAGTTGAATTTATAAAATAGCAAGAAAAGTCTTTTCTTTATCTTGTCATAATTACAGTATTAATTTATTGATAGTAATAATGAGTTACATTGATAACTGATGTGATTTCATAGTAAATATTGTTGGTCAGTTTGGTTTCTTCACATAGGAACTTCTGTCAGCCCTCAAGGAAATGGCAAAAGAGAAAATGTTTACATCACAGAAATGGAAGTTTGAAGACCCTTGGGTCAGTCCTACTTTACAGTACTTGATAAGTTACATTAGACAAATCATGTATTTTCTCTTGGCTTAGTCTTTAAAATAAGAAAGTTTAGATAAAAACCTCCTCTAAGACTTCTTTTGGTTCTAAAATTTATGAACCAGTTTTGAAGGCATTCCTATTCGTAGAATGATACCGCTCTAAAAACTTGTCAGCTTATTACTTTGGAAATGGAACTTTCAGATTAGAGCCAGTAATATACTCTACCACACGTCATACCATTCCATTCCCTTCATTCATCACTAATTCATCCATTCATTACTACTCTGTTTACTTATATGAATCCAGCCACTACACCAAATTCAACCACAAGATAAATGCTACTGTATTTCTTTTCCTCTAAAGAGCAAACAACAACAATAACAACAAAAACAGTTTAAGAAACTGTAATTGAGGAAATAGAAAATAATGCAGATTCTGAGTTCAGTTTCTGGTTACTTGACAAATGTTACTTAACAATTACTTGACAAATATTAATTCCTGTTGAAACAAAGGACAGTTAAGTCATTCAAACATATCCCGAGGGCTGCACTGTTTCATGCTGATCCTAAAATTTTGGTGATTTGTGGGTAACCTTAGTGTACTATCCATGTAATATACTCATGTAATATCTCATTTGTCACAGGTGTTCAACCTCTTGCTCTTGTAGAACCAAGCCTTTCTTTAACATATTAGTAGCTAATTCTCACTGATGTTACCGTAGATGCTTGGTTGTTCATTACTTATTAAAGGAATATTCTGAGTTAAATGACTTCAGTTTGTAATACTTGTTTCTGTAGTTTCCTACTGTTTCTCGAACACCCTGATGTTTATGTGTCAGCATGATGTATCATAATTGGATATTAGATATTAGTATCACCAGACTTGTATAGAATTTATAGATCAAAAACTTATCTAAGAAGCCCTGTGTTGTTTTTATACATCAGTTATCTGGGTAAGAAAAGAGGCATTTGTGTTGTTGGAAGAGATTGAACCATAGTTCGTGCTATGTTTTTTATCTTTCAGCATGGACTTCATCTATATCGGTCATTCTTGCGGAATTACTAACTAGTCAAGCCTCAAAACTGTTATTAATAATCTCTTTCCAGATATAGAGTAGACCATGCAATGGATGCTTTTCTGTCTATAGCTGCCCTTTGCTCATTTGAAAGACAGAAATAGGTATTAGAAAAGAAATCAAATTAGATTTGCGCCAGGGCAACTGAAGTGGTAGAATTTGTCATTCCTTATTCAAGGTACAGATGTAGAGTCAATGTCATTTATAACTATGCCACCCTGAAATTTCCTTTGCTACCACCCTAGTTCAGTTTTTAAATTATTTACTGCCTGAATTATTATAATAGTATCATACTGATATGGACTGGTAAGATATGACCATTCCAAAGAGCAAGCTGTCCTTTCAGGATGATCCGACTGTCAAATCCAGAGTTATTAGGACTCTTTTGTTGGCTGTAGCCTTGCTAGAACTTAACAGGCAACAAGATAAAGTAAATAATATCCTTTTCCTCTTCACTAGTTGCAAAGTAGTGTTGTGCCCAGATCGCGAAGTCCCCAAAAACCACCAAGGAGCCGATTCCGATGTGATCGCACGAGGGTCGTTTATTCAAGCTCAAGCAGGGACTCTCAATTGTCACTGATGCAGCGGATCGAGATCGAGAGCCCCAAATTTTAAATTAGCGGGGTTTTTATAGAGGTTACAGCAAGGTTTGGAGATTTTTTTATTTAGCAGTTACATGATTGGTTGACAATTAGCAAGCATGAAGTGTACATATTTGATTGGCTAGGTACATCGGGGTTGAGGGGTGGCTACATGTAGGTTTTACGAGGGAAAAGAGGGACAAAGGTTAGTGGCGGACTGTCACGTACTGATGGTCAGCAGACACACTGACTAATAGTCATGACCATTACGTACTGACAGTCAGCACATCTACAGATTGTTCTATGGATAGGGGCCGGAATATTCATTTCCCGGGCAAACAGATGGCTGGGTAATTAACTCAGGAACTTTGTTTCGTCACAGACTGTATCTTTTGTCCCAGAGCAAGCACATTTTAACCATTAACTTGTGAGAGGCTAGGGGAGTGGTGCATTTTAGCAAAATGGAGTCGCTTTGGTCTCACAGTAGTACAAGGAAGCCTCCCATGACGGCTCCCTTATTGTTTACAAAGCAGCCAGTTAATACATTTTTATTTCTTGTCTGTTTCATAGTAATTTAATACAAATAGAGGAAAGTTCAGTGGAATTTAAATGATTGCCAACATCTTTGATATTATATCAATATGATGACTAAAAATATGTATTGAGAGAATTTTCTGTCTTTGTCATATGATTTTGGTACTATAAGATGTTATATTCACATTTAATATTTTCAGAGTTTTTTTAATCCACAGTTAGGACTAATAGTCTCATCACTTTTCCCCTAAATATCTATCTTCTGATACTTACGTTTTCAAAATTTCTTTTTTCCATGTATCAGTAGTTGTGGCCAAATCCTGCTACTTCTTTTTCATCAGTATCTTGTATGTTGTATTTTTCAGTTCACCCATAGCCATTTGCATTGTCATTGTCTTTATTCCAGTTCTGGTCTTTATTATTTAACTACTGACTTTTGTTATATTCTATTAACTAGTGATAGGAATAGTAACATTTGTATGGGTCTTTGCATAGGCTAGACAATGAACCTCATGTTTTCTTTTTTGAGTCTTCTAATCATTTCATGTTATTCCTGTTTGAAATATCACCAGACAGTATCAGATTAGTAATTAAAAGTGCAGGGACTTTAGTCAGGTCTTCTGACTTCCAATCCCATGCTTTTTCTATTATACTCTTCTGCCTTGACTTAGTTCTTCTCCAGTTCTCTATTTCATTGCTATCAGATTAGTTTTTTCTAAAGTATCTTTCCTGGTCTCTTTGTCTTCTTGCTGGCTGTCTCAGCCCTTTAAAGTCAGGCCTCATAACACAGATTTCTCCATTACCCAGATGCTCGGACAGAGGCTCTTGCTAAACACTGGGCTGGGCTGTCCTAAGCTGCAGGGCTCAGAAGGCCAATTTTGTCTTGTCTTTTTAGTTTTTTTCATCTCTGATATTTAGTACAAGCATAAACTTATTTTGCTGAATGAATTAAACCTTTGTTACTGACCTTTCAATAGCTTGATTCCAAGAACTCCACTTTTGGCCCTACCTTGTATTATTACTATTCCAATAATTTGTACTTTGTTTTGTTGCTCCCGGTGCCTTAGTTACTGCCTTTGTTTACTGCTTAGTTCATCGTTAAAAAACTCACATCAATAATAAAACAATACTTGTGTTCACAGAATGTTTAGCACAGACTCTTGTATATAAGATGCAATCTTTATTTTATTAGTAACTAGCTCCCCAGTATCCAGAATAATGATTAATTCATAAGACCTTTAATAAATATTTGTTAATTGACCCTATAATTTTTTTTATCAATCAGAATAGGCCTTTGTTACTGAATCTCTAATACCTGGTGACATTATCTGCCTGAGGCTGACTGTAAATCTGCTTAGACCTCCGACTGCTGGTTGGCTTGATATTCCTGTTGTTCTCTGCCTACTAATACGCCACCCATTCTCATCTGTGTGAGTCAATTTCTTCCCACTGTGTGGTCCTGCTGGTACTCATTATTTGTCAAGATCCTCTGGGTCTATTTGGTCTTCAGGTCTTACATTTAGTTGGATTAGATCGTTACCACATCTGTGTTGAATTCTTTAAGAGCTATTTAAAAGCTTTAAATTTGCTTTTTAAAAAAGTGGTTTTCTGACTGTATTTGTAGTACATATTGTTACCCAACTATCGACTGGACCATTTTACAGTAAAGTGTCAGAGACAGTCATGTAGTAGCAGTTCATGACCTCATAGTGGTCATTTTTGATTTGCTTTCTACATAGTTGCATTTTTGTTATTGATGAATACACTCTGTGGAAGGCAGAATTAAAGGTACTGTTGATTGAAATTTCCATGCTTTTTATTTCAAAGCAGATTGAGCCATCAAAATCATGGCCTCAAAGCCATGCCAGGTTGGTGGATGGTATAAAAGAATATGTATCTTATTAAAAATTCAGGCTGGGGATTTAGCTCAGTGGTTCTGCTGCCTGCCTTGAAAGCACAAGGTCCTGAGTTTGATCCCTGGTACCAAAAAAAAAAATTAATCAATTTGTTATGTATACCATGTTAGTGCTGTTTTAACGTTCTTATAGAGATTTATTTCAATTATCGTATAGGGTCTAGGAGTTTAGTTCAGTGGTGGAGCACATACTAACCACGTTTGAATCGTTGGGTTCAAGCCTCAGCACCAAAATATAAATTGAAAAAAAATCCCACTACTGTACATTTGAATCATTTGCAACATCAAAACATATAGTATGTTTCTGACCATCTTATGGGTGTTGGTGCAGACCTTTATAAGCTTAAACAACTAAGCTTGTTAATTTTGTTTCATGGTATTTTCTTGATTGTATTTGTTGGAATTTAACCTTAAATATTGTATTTTTATAATGAAATATTTATACCTGAATATAGCTTTAGTTCCATAGGTCACTTTTGATTTATCCTTATGGCAAAAAACAGGAGGTTGTCTGAAAATATTTTTTGAATCCTATGATATCTTAGTCAGCTTTCTCACCACTGAATAAAATACTCTTTGTCCACAATCTTACTTTGGCTTATAGTTTTAGTGACTTCGGTCCATGCTTAGTTGGCTCCAAGGCAGAAATGGAATGTTGAAAGTGTCATGGTGGAGGAAGGGTGCTCAACTGTTGGCAGCCAGGAAACAGAGAGCAGTTTGGAGGTGTGAACAAGAATGCACCCATTTAGGTCATGCTCCCAGTGACCTGCCTCCAACTAGACCCACCTCCCAATAGCGCATTCAGTTACTAACTCATCAAGGGATGAATCCACTGATGAGTATGGAGCCCCTATGAGCCAATCACTTACCAAACAAATGAGACTTTTGGGGGACATTTTAGATCTGAACCATAACATACGGTATGTGTTGTGATTTTTTAGTTCCTATTTCACAATCAGTTTTGAAATAGTTTGAATTAGAAATTCTTTGTAGGACTTTAAAATTTTCAGAATTGATTTTGTTTTCTTAGAACAAAGAAAAGAGGTGTGACAGTAGGCATCTGTGTGGACACACTTTCTTTTTGTCCCAAAGGGACTTCTTTTAAAAGTATTCTGCCTGGTCAAAGGAACTAAGGATTAGGTGTTGATGTTTTGTTGTAAGTGGGATAGTATTGACTGAGTAGAGGCAGGAAGGAAGAATTGACCAGTTGTTTCCAAAAGCCAGGTAAGAAAGTGAGCTTTCAATAGAAGCTACTTATTTATCTGTTTAAATGAGAAACAGTTTTTTAGACACTACAGTGTCAAAATAATTTAATTCTTGTTGTTCTTTATGACACCTTCTTAGGTGCCATATTCACTTTTGAAAACATGCATTTCAGGTAGGTTATTAAAACTGAAATTTGATCTGAAAAATAGAACAGAGATCTTAAAGTGTTTGCCACATCTTAGGTCTCAAAATAAGAAAGGAATAAGCAGATGCTTTCAGTTTCAAATTTCAGAACCATCATATAGGTCCTCCAAAAGGACAGACAGGTGAGTGCATATTTGTTTTAAATGAGATATTTATTTTTCTTATTTTATAAACATGAGAATCTTTTGGCACTATGGTAAACTATGAAAAAACTTATTAAAATCTAAAAGTCATTTTATAGTAGTATTTTAAAGCAAAATTATAATATCCTTGATGGCATACTGAGAGCAGCTTGGAAGTAGATATTTCTAAAGAATTACTCCTATAATTATGGAAGATGCACAAGTTATAATGTGTCACCAATTAATTTTCAACAAGTCATTTTCATCTACTTGGTGGTAGAGGAAACATAAACATCCAATTTTCATTTTTCATTGTGGATCATGATTCTTAGTGACTGAACATTTAAATTCTCATGCACAGTGTCTGAACAGCAGGTCAGAAAAGCAAAAACTTAATCTTGTTTGTCTTTCTTTCAGTATGAGGATTGACCCCAAGGCCTTGTGTATTCTGGACAAATGCTCTACCAGTGAACCATGCCACCAACCCGTAAACCCTGATTTTATGGGTATATTTGTTGCCATGTGCCCAAATTTTAGACGTGTATATGAATATGCCATTATCACTGCACTTTCTGAAAATATTTTTTTCGGACTTTAAATCTGTTTTGGGGTGTTAAAACAGCATGCTTTTAGATTAATTTGAATATTTGTTAAATTGCTTCAATGTACAATATATTGTGATGGATTAAAAGGAATCACCATAAGGCACGGCATTTCAAATTTGAATATGCATGTGAGTCATCTGTCTATCTTGTTAAAATGTAGATTTTAATTGAGTAGTTCTGGGGTGGGCCTGAGACTCCACTCCTGTTTGATGCAGGTTCATGGACAGCCTGTAATCCTGGCACTTGGGAGGCTGAGGCAGGAAGATTGCTGCAAGTTTGAGAGGCCAGCCTGGGCTACAAAGTGAGTTCAAGGCCAGCCTGAACTGTATAGTGAAACCTGTCTCAAAAAAAGAAAAGAAAAGAAAAAAGCAGTTATAGACTACTTCCTGGAAAAGGTAGGCTATAAGGTAGGCTCTGAATAGAGGTAGGAATTGGTGGAAAGGCAAAAGCAAAGCCTTTCTAAAGAAAGGGAGCAGCGTCAGAGACCAAGATGAGTCGAAAGGAGGGGAGCAATTTTTCAGGACAGGGAGAAACATTTTCTCTCTTTTGGTCCCTCCCTTCAAGCATGTAGGATGAGAATTTTGGCTCGGGAGAAAAAAAGAGGAAACTATGTAATTTGTTTAGCTTTCTAGTAGGTAGAAGGGTTTTTGTTTGTTGTTTTGCTGTATCTGTTGTTTATTTCAAGTTTAATTCCACTGTGAGCAGAAGAATATGTGATTTCATTTCTCTGAATTTGGGAGACCTTTTATGGCCCAGCGTATGATCTGTTGTGGTAGAGGTTACATGCACACATGAAAGGAGTGTGCATTCTGTGGTGGCTCTGGTCTTTAATAGTCCATAAATGTTAACATAGTTACTGATATTGATCAAATTTTATATATCCTGTGTTTTGTTTTCTTCTTGCTTAACTAGTTGCTGAGAGGAGCTAACATTCTCCAAAAATGTGAATGGATTCATTGTTTTTAATTTATTATTATTATTATTGTTATTATGTGCAGTACTGGGGATTAAACCCAGGGAGTACTGAGCTACCTCTCCAGCACTTTTTATTTTTTATTTTGAGACAGGGTCTCACTAAGTTGCCCAGGGTAGCCTTGAATTTTCGATGCTCTTGCCTCAGTCTCCAGAGTAGGAGAAATAATTACAGGCCTGTGCCACCGTGCCCAGCTGATTTTTCCTTTTGTTCTATCAATTTTTACTTTTTGGAATTGACCATGTTACTGAGTGGAGACAAATTCAAAATTGTTAAGTTTTTGTTTCATTGGTTCTTACATTAGTGTCTGTTTGCAGCTGTAATAAGTGATGGTTCACAACACCACAATTTATTATTTTATAGTTCCGGAGGTCAGAAGTGAAACATGAATTTCGCTGCACCCAAACCAAGGTGTTCCAAGGCATCTTGGGGGAAAATCCCTTCTTTTGCTTTTTTTAGCTTCTGCTGCTACAACCCTTGAATTTCTTGCTCATGACCCCATCTTTCATCTTCAGTGTCAGGAGGGTAAGACCTCTAGGCTCTATTTCCATCTTCTAAAAACTTTATTTCTTGGAAGGACATTTGTACTTACATTAGACCTAGAGGGATATTTTCTCCATCTCAAGATCTTTAGTGTAGTCACATCTGCAAGTCTCTTTTATCATATGAGGTATAATATTTGAAGGTTATAAGGATTAGGATATGGATATAATTTTGGAGGAAAGTACATTATTCTGTCTATAATAATCTTATCATTCTAAAATATTCCTCTAGGGGCTGGGGATTTAGCTCAGTGACAACATGCCTGCCTCCTAAGCACAGGGTCCTGAGTTTGATCCCTGGAACCGCAAAAAAAAAAAAAAATTCCTCTATATCTTCAGTAATGTTTCTTACTATAAACTAAGGTCTGCTTGCTTCATTGAGTTTATGTCACTTAGCTTTTACTTTTGTCAGGTTTTTAGTATTTCTTGGCCACTTTCCTTTCCAGAACTGCTTCTGCCCCATTCTCTTGTTCTTGGGTAAGTTATATACATGCAACAGTTGCCTATCTGTTAAGAGAGTCCTACATCTTGCTTATGTTCTCCTACAATTTTTTCTCTGCTTTAGACTGGATACTTTATACTGGTCTGTTTTGGGTTTTTTTGGCACTAGGGATCAAACTCAGGACCTTGTGCTTGCAAGGCAGGCATGGCACCACTGAGCTAAATCCCCAATTCCATACTGGTCTGTTTTTGACCTAACCAAACATATCTTCTTTCTCTAAGCTTCTTCTAAACCTATTCAATGAGTTCTTGATTCCAAATATAGTATTTTTTCCATTTTAGAATATTCATTTAACTATTTGTCTAGATTCAGATATTCTCTTTACATGTTTTTTTGCATTTTCCATCTCTTTAATATATTTTAATATAGTTATTTTAATTTATATATCCATATCTAATCTATGTCTGCATTTATATTTTTATGGTACTGGGGATCAAACTCAGGGCCTAGCTCATGCTAGGTAAGTCCTGTACCACCAAGCTGCAACCCAGTGCCTCTGTAATACTTATTTCAAAATCTTCATTAACTAACCATAATATTTAGTTCATCTATTGATTTGTTTCCATTATTTGCTTTTTTCCCTCTTGATTATTGCTCACATTTTCCTCTGTCTAGTCAAATTTCTTTAGCTAGATATAATGTGTAAAAGAGTAATAAAGGAAAGTTTTAATTTTTATTTATGTATTTATGGAATACAGCATGGGTTGTAAAAATTGATAATCACTGTATATGATTGTATATTATATATTATGTAGGGACATAAGGATACCAGCTTGTTGCTTGGAAAGGAACTGAGTGGGGGATACATGTTAAAATTATTTTCAGAGTATGGCCCAGTTGTGGGCTTTCAGTGGAACTTGCTGAAAGATGGAGTAAATTGTGTGACCATGATCAAGTCACATAACATTGGGGTGCCTTGGTTTTTGCTTCTCTACAGTTAGATAACTGTAATATCAATCGCACAGTCACTGTGAGGACGGCCTGAGTGAGTCTGGTGGTATAGTGAGTCTTGACATGTGTTAGCTGTTATTTATTGAGGCTTGAGAATAGACTATTGGAATTAAAGACAGTCATTAGCATCTTTGATGGTGGTTTTTAGGGATTTGTACAAAGCAGGTTCAGGAGAGAATGAGAATTTATAGAGACAATAAGAATAGGCCACTGTTTTAGGATTGCTGTAAAGGGGTTTAGAGAAATATGGTAACTAGAGGGGGACGTGAAGATAAAGGGTAGATATAAGACATGATAATAATAACAATTATAACTACAGTAATCATCACAGTAACTCTGTAAAGATGATACTGTATTTACCTTCACTGTAAAGTGATGAATGTGAGGCATAAAGAGAGAACTGCAGTTATGAATGTTTGTATGCTGAAAATGACCTAGTAGGGAGAGAACTGACCACGCAGGCACTAGATGGAATAATTCAAGGAGCAGCATTTTCAAATGGGTGAGAAATGAAGGAGGGCAAGCCACAAGTGAAGAGATTGACTTTGGATTGGGACTGGGAATGTATATTCATTTTAACAGTATGGAAAACAAACTATACAAGTAGGCTTGGAAGTGGGAAGATAAGTTTTATTCTGGCAGCTTATACTTTCTCATTGAAGTAAGCAACAGGGGAATTTGCTGGGAAGCTGAATGTGTTAGAGGAGAAGCAGTGAATTAGTTATTTTGGTGAGTGAGTGAATTAACTTGGGATATGATTTTTTTGATAGTGCTGAATGATTTGATTTTGTGATCATGAACCTAAAGTGGGGATTGTAGAGACAGACTTTTGGGAAAGGAAAAAGATGAATTAACATGAAGAAGCCAAGAAAGGAAGAAACTAGTCCTTACCCTCAAAAAATATAAAGATGTTAAAAAATAAATTGTGTTTTCTACTCTCTGTAAAATACCGCTTCTCTTTGGAGAAGAGGATGAACACTTTGGGCAATATGGGTGGCTTTGGTGGGAGGGGAGCATTGATTGGGTGCTAACACATGGCCATGTGCCCAAGGAGAGATCATTTAGCATCCCTGGGTTTCAGCACTGTACTTTGTAAATTCAGTCTTTGAATTCCTTATCTGTTGATTCTACTTCCTGCAGAATTGGAGTTGGGTCTTTCTGAAGAAGATACAATATCACAGCTACTCTTAAATGAATTATAATCCTTATTTAACATTATAATTCTATAACGATCTTGAAATGTATTATTTTTCATTTTATGTATTAAACATAGTGGTTTAAAAGTGTTGAAACTTGCAAACATTATTTTGTTATTTTTGAGGGAGTTGTGGTTAAGGAGTGGAGTTTTTAAAAAACAGGATATATTCTGTAACTTCAAGTTTCTGTAAGAATTTATGTGTTTCCAGTTTTCTTTAACTTGAAGAATGTCGAGAAAGGAAATATGAAAAGTCATGCTTTACATATAAGATTTTACATAAGGGATTTTTTTGTATACAAAATAAAATGTTAGTTACACATATAATGATGGTTTGTAACTGTCCTGTTACTATTTTGTCCATTACTGACATATTTTTCTTATTGCATATTTTTTTTTAATGGCCTAGTTAAGAATGACCAACTCTATGTTTTTAGTCATTTCAGTGAACAGGCACCGTCTGTTTCAAACAGAGAAATGTCTGTTAGTGGGAAACATGCAACAATAATGTGGGACTTTTTTTAGTAGTTTGCTTTGGAACTCTATGTAGACTTATAAAGCAGCTGCAGGAAAAGTGTGTAGGATTTTGTTTCTTAAATATTAATGTAAGGAATATTAAAAGAAGTATATGAATCTTTTCAACACTGCTTTGACTGTTACTATTTAAATATTTTCTGTATTATAGTTTTATTAGATGGCTAAAATTTTACACAAACATTTAAAAAAGTAGATATTCTCAAAAACATTGCAATTATTATGTGAAGATGTTAAAAATGTGTTTCTAATTTTTTACTTTTCAAAATAGTACTTAATGGCAAAGAAAATAAAAAAGAATTCTCAACTTATCATTTTAACAAATAACAGCTTTAAATTCTTCATTATTCATTTTTATGGGTAGCCATAAAAGTTTTATATTGAAAAAAACCATTTAGGAAAATTATTTTACTAGGCAAAATTTGTTTAACACTGTATGCTTGAAACTTGGTTGGCTCAATAAGGAATGTATAATATTTGGAATAGGAGAGATACCGATAAAATATTGTGAAATAATTGCTAGTTTTATGTTACTTTGCCAAGAAAATAAAGTCTTAAAATTCTAGTGTTTTCTTGGACAGTGTGTTTTTGTAAACTTGAATATAGGAACATGTAAGAAGTCCCATTTGCTATTTAGGAAAGCATACCGTAGAACTATTAGGTAGTTTTACACTGCTAGCTCTATCATGAAAAAATGATGGTGGTGTTACATTGTAAGGAGCAGATGTCATTGGTGCTAATTAGGGTCCGATCAAAGGAAAAGACAGTTTTTGTATTTAGTGTCCCCAAATGCCTTTTGCATACTTCTCAACTGCCTTTGCATGTGTTTTTAGTTATGAAAAAGAGTAACAATTTGGGTTATTTTTTGTTCTCCTGAACACAGTAAAACTAATATCTGACAATATTATCCTTTCTTAATTAAAAGTTTTGAAAGGAGCTGGAGAATGTAGTAATTATTTTATGTGATTTTGTTTCCCTAATTGAACCATTTACCATTTTCTTCTGCTCCTGTTTGCTAATAAAGTCAGGAAATAAGGTAGTCTTAAAAAGTAGCTGCTACATTTTAAAATGTGTAAGAGTCTTCTGAGTGCTTGATAAACATGTGGATTCCCATACCATGCGATCGAGAGATTCACACTTAGGAGTCCACTTGTTCAGCGAGCTTTCAGGTGATTCCAGCCCAAAGCCCTTTGAGAAACTTTGGGCAGATGGTCTTTCTTCAGCATTAACTCAGTGTTCAGAAGTATTAATTCAAGATTAACTTAATTTCATTAAATCTTCAACACTACTAGTCTTAATTGCTGAGATTGTTTTATTTTAAAACTTTTATGGAAGTATTTTAGGTATTTTATTTTATTTTATTTTTGGGACTGGGGATCGAACTCAGGACCTTGTGCGTGCAAGGCAGGTGCGGTGCCACTGAGCTACATCCCTGGCTCACGTTTAGCTATTTTAATAGATTCAGAAGTTAAATGTACCTGCAATGCCAGCTCACTCAGAAGGCTGAGTCAAGAGAGTTACAAGTTCGAGCCTACTCTGGGCAACCTAGCAACTTAGGGAGACCCTGAATCGAAATAAAAAATTAAAAAGGGCAGGGAATAATGCTCAGTGGCAAGACCTGGGGTCCAGTCCCCAGGATTGCAAATGAACAACCAACCAATAATAACAAAGAAAGAGTTGTCATGTTTTGCATTCTAATTTTGTAGTACTTTTGTATAGAGTTCTTCAATTTAATAGACACTATTACATCTATTGCCATTTCATCTTAACAAGCCTGTAAGGTAGGTAAAACAGGTATTATCTTCTTTTTATGTATTGGGAAACAGGCTAATGGAAGTTAAATGACCTGCCCTAGGTCACATAGCTAGTAATCAACTGAGCTTGACTGAATCTTAAGTCTTGACTCCTACACCAATGCTCCATAATATCATGCTATATAAGTTATCTAAAATAGAATTAGTTAAAAAGAACATTTGCATGTGTGTGTGTGTATATATATATGTATACACACAAACATGTATGAATGTAATATATATAGAAACACATAACGTCTGACATAGGAAATTTTTTCTAATTTAGAAAAGTTAGTATGCTTATTACATTTTTAGTGTATTTTTATTTTTGAAATTTTATTTTTTACCCTTCAAAAATAATACTTTACTGGAGAACTGAGGGACACTTGGCACGGAGGACGGATGCGAGCAAGCAGTGTGGGAGGAGGCCTTCGTGCGGCTCCTGCGGGATGGAGCGTGCATAGCCGCGACACAGGGCCGACTCGGGAGCCTTCTTTGTCTGACGAAGTCCCCAAAGGTTGAGAGAAGGAGGCTGGGGCGAGCTCCCAGGAAGGCCACACGCTCCAGTTCAGCTGGAGACCAGAGCCCACATCTGGGGGGTCCCGGAGAACAGAGCCCGGCCCTGGGGAGGTGACTGGGGTAGACGACCTGCCGGCCCCTTCTGAACCCCAGGCTTAGGTGGGCTTGGCTTACATGAGAGGAGAAATAAATTTCATTTATTTGGGAAGCTTAGAAAACTTCATCCTGGCTAAAAGCAATGACCCAGAATAAATGAATTCTTAACCTTCCTTTTATGAGCCCACTAATGGAACTGCCCTGACTGTGAAATTATGAAGTCTGAAACTATCATCCGGCGCACCCGGTAATGACCAGGTGTCAGAGGGTCCCTGAGCCCCCAGCCTCGTGATTGGAGAGCACAGACAAATAATCGCCGTGTAAACGAAATGCTCCTAAATGCAGTCACTGTGGAGAGGATCTGTAGTGGTGGAAAAGCTCCAAAGAGTAAATAAAGGATTGATTGCAATACCAAGGGAAAAAAAAAACTCTATTAAGCCCCTTTAAAAGTGATACTTTCTTTCTTTTTGAACAATTTCTTCCACTAGGGAGAAGGGAGGAGGAAAGGAAGGAAGAGTAAAGAAAACATGAGAAAAGAAGGATAAAATGGAAACAAAGCATTGTAAATAAGGAGGGGAAGAGGGGTTGAAGGGAGGCGAGAAGAATGGGAGAAAAAGAGGAACCAAGACATATCATGTGCAGGTACAAACTCCCTATGATGACTGTGATCATTATGTATATCTAAACTGTACAAATAAACTTAATTTGCAAAATGTTTTCTTCACATGCAATACATTACAGACATTGATGCCAATATTTCAACAGATTGAAAGGGTGTGGCATGTGTACTTACCTTCATATGGTATTTTTTTCTTTTAGGCAAATTTACATTTTTATTGAATTATTATCTCTAGGTTACTTAAAACAATCCTGGAAAGTTTATAATAAAGAATTTTTAAAAAATGTATGTCTGCACAGGTCCTTCTTGTTTTCACTTCAGCACCATCATACTCTGCGTTGTTCCTAATGCCTCTGGTCTGAAGTCGATAATATAGTCTTACTGACATGCTCTTGAGTCATGAGTACATGTGGTGCTAGTTCTTACAAGCAAAGGCCGAATAATGCTTCTTGAAGAAGCACGATAATTATATGATGATAGTAACTTTTTCTTATAGCACGTTACAGATTATTTTATAGTTTTTAGGTCACATATAGACTTTTTCATTTAAAAAATTTTATTAGTATATGTTTGCAGTACATAATGTGTATATTCTTTGTGGCGTTGGTATATGTAAATAATACATTCTAATTTCTCTTTTTATCCCCTTTCCCTCCCCCATTTGAGAAAGATTTATCTCCCTACTCCCTATATCCTTTATTTTGCTCTTTGTTTATGACTCCAGTTTCTCATGTAAGAGAAACCATGTGATATGCAGACATTTTCTTCCTGTAAATATGTTATCATGATAGAATTAAACTCTAAATAGAAATAAAAGAGATTTCTTTTATTGTGGAAATATCTCAGAACTCTTTAAAGAACACCTAGAGAAAATGTCTCCAAGCTTAACAAACTTTTAAACTACCATTATAACTTCTCTAGAAAGAAATGAACTCACTTCCTGCTCTACCCAAGTGATTTTTGGTACAGAATGATTTCTGATATTTCACTCTAGATACCCTTTAGTGAGTATATAATAATATTTCTTTAGTGTCTCTTCCTAAGTGTATACAATTTCCTGAAAGGCACAGTCACTGTCTAGAACCAGATGATTCTTTTGTCAACTTTTCAGAATACCCAAATATGTAGCTTTGGTAGACTACTAGTTTTGTTTGATTTTTTTATCACTATAATCAACTTTTCTACCTATTTGGAGGAGAAAGAATGAGTGAATCAAATATACTTAGTCCATTTCTCCATGCAGTTGTGGCTCACAGCTAGCTTGACAAGGCAGTATATTGGATCACTGGCTCAAACGAAGTTTCAGAGAGACTGGTTTTCATGTATTTGTATAGTTTACTTTTTAAAAATTACACTTAAATAGATAAGTATATTCATTACTAATCTCAAAATCTTGTTTCCTGAAGGTAAGTGCCTATCAAAATGCTTTTCCTTGAAAAAGATTTGAGAATAATTTAAGAGGAGGAAATACTTTAAGCACTTCTCATGAAGACATGCCTTCAATCTATATTCTGGGCAGTGGTTTTGATTCAGGTTTTGGTGTTTAGCCAGGAGTTCCTCCTGTGCACTCCCAAGCTTTCTGGCCACAGTTGGAGTTTGCTTCAGTGAGTATCTGAAGAATCATGGGAACCTGGCCTTTACTGTTGCTGATAACATTTTATGGTGAATGCCTTTCCAGTCTAAGAAATATTTCCAGTCTAAGAAATGTTTCTCAAAAATTAGAACCAAGATATATCATGTAAAAGTACAAATTCTCAATGATGAATGTCATCATACTCTATACCTAAAATTTTTTATCTGAAAATTTTAAATTTTTGATCTAGAGAAAGGTGCTGTTTCCCTGTCCTTTTCTAATTTTTTAGCTTTTCTGAAAACTTCCTTCTGAAAGCTTTCTACTGTTGTAATTATTTTAAACAAGTATTGTATTTTTTATTACATAATATACTCTCTAGACCTTTCCTGATTTCCTTTTGACTATTAATATTTTCCTTTAGGTTCCTACAGCATGTATGCTCCCTTTTGTGGTACTTATCTTTTATCTTGCATTTTAAGGATGATGTCTATATTAGCTGCAATGCACACTCTGTCAGGATAAATTGCTTTTCATAAGTGCTAACCTAGGGTTTTTCAACAGGTGGGAGCTCAATGAATGTTTATTTTCTATGATTTAAATTAATCTTTCATCTGATTGCCAGTAATAGAATTTTATAAAAACTACTTGTCTTGGGTAACTTTATAAAACTTAGGCAGAAGATGGTTTCCTTCTTTGGTATAAATGGCTATGTTTTGCTTTAGATTTTTTTCATCCTGATTTTTGATGCACTATCAGAATTATACACTTTGGTGGTACATCTCTCATTTGGAGCTGGGGATAAAATAGTCATCAGAGCTTCATCCTAAATCATTCTTTATTTGTTTCTGTGCCTAGTGATAGTGTTTGACACTATTAGCCTCCTGCTGAGATTAATAAAAATGTAGCAGCAGTTAAAGACTCTCGCCTTTTAACTCTTAAGAGGTCCTGGACTCAGCTCTTCTTTGACTTAGAACAAAGGCTGAGCTGGACTAACATTTAGCAATAAATTAAAAAAAATTGTGAGCAGTGAAAAAATAGCTTCGGAGAACTGAGGCTGGGGGTTTCCACTATGACCAGGAAGAACACTTTTTTTAAAAAAAAGATATTCTGTAAAGAGAGGATTACTGAGCTGGGGGTTTAGCTCAGTGGTTTTGCTGCCTGCTACGCAAGCGCATGGACCCAAGTTCCATCCCCAGTACCAAAAAAAAAAAAAAAAAGAGGATTACTTTCATTTACATGGAAATCTTATTAAATAGATTTGACATTTTCTTATTTGGTATTGTTATGACCAAGACCAACTTTCTTGTTTTACGGCATGTGTCTTTCCTTTCCATATACTCAATAGACCTTCTAATACATACAAAATTCAAAGAGTATTTCTTTACTTCTACTGCAGCTACCTAGGTCCAAATCACCAAATCTCTTGGCTGAATCACTATACATTGAACCTTTGAAATTCACCTCTTTCCTTCTAACCCTCTACAGTCCGTTTCCATACAGTGACCGGTATGGTTCCTTCACCATGGAAGTCTTACCGTGTTACTCTTTTGCTCCAAACTCCACAATAACTTTCCATCCTAAAGCCCAAGTCACTACAGTAGCTTACAAGGCCCTATATAATAATGCAGGCTCTAAAGATTTGCTAAGCTCCTGCTTTCTTTTTTTCTCTTGCTCTGTCCCTGTTCCACCACATCCCTGGCTGTTCTTCTCTGTGGCTGGAGTGCTGAGCCCGAGGGCTGTTGTTTTGGAAGTGGTAATCTTCAGAGTACCAGGCAGTCTACCACATAGGTCAGAAACACAATGCCTCATAGACTAAATAAAGAGGGAAAACACACAGTTTATTAAATCAATTTATAACACACCATGAGAAGGAAGAGAGCAAGGGATGGGATAAAGTTAACACATGTAGGATAGGGCACAGGTGACTGCAGGAGCACACTCCCGGAGTCACTGCGCACAGTGTCTACATGCCTTTCCTCTCTGCCATGTCAGCGGAGAGGAGCAGGACTGAGGTGTGTGAGGGGCCAACTTAGATGGAAGGTGCTGGGGCCAGGGACACATAGGTTCTCTGTCAGAGAGACAAGGCCAGGTATGCCTGGCCTCAGCTGGAACTTGCCAGTTAGCTTCCTGAGCTGCTTTGGGTTTTGTTATCTGGGCAGAGACCATGGGGGATAACCACACTATGACATATAGAGTGCTTCATATGTCTCATGTTTATTTAGTGTATCATGGGTACTCAATTCCTTAGGTGCCTTATTATATTTATAGCTTAATGAATATAAGGCACCTTATGAACCTGTGTTTCTTTTGGTCCTTCCATTTGTACCTCTCTTTAAGGCTACACACTTGTGATATGCCTTTGTACTCATTGCATCTTACGAATTCTGCATGCATCTCTTCTCACAAACCACTTGCTACTTTTCTATGATTAACAGATCTTAAAATATTCAGTCTTCTTCATTGCACTCTTGTTCATTTTCTATAGTAGTAGTAAATATTTTCAAAAGCCAATTCACATCGCAGGACCTTTGTCTTCACTGTTTCCCCTTTCTCTTATTCTTCCTCCAGATAACTGTGTGGCTCCTGCTCTTTCTTTAAGCCTTTGATCAGATATCACCTTGACTGTCTTACTGACACTGAGCTAACTGTCCCTTCACACCGAGCTCACCTCGTTTTCTGCTTTAGTTTTTGCTTACACTTATCACCATTGGATATACTTCCTCTACCCCAGACATTAGAATCTAAGTTCCCTGGGGGTAGGTACTTTATTCTGCTCAGTGCTTGTTTTCTTGTGCTTGATACACAGTATTGTACAATAAATATTTGTTAAAGAATGAGGAGCTAAATGATTTCTTAGGGATAGATATACTTAATGAAACCATTCAAGAAAAGGAAAATTTTAGTTCTTGAAGGATATGTAATGGTAACTTATCAAGGAGCATTTTATCATATGGGAGAATTAATAAATACCTTTTATTTTCAGTACTAGGGCTTGAACACAGAGCCTTCAAACTGAGCTATATCACCAACCCTTTTATTTTTTATTTTTGAAACAGAATCTCAGTCAGTCTCTAAGTTGCTTAGGCTGGGCTCAAACTTTAATCTTCCTGCCTCAGCCTCACAGAGTAAATACCCTTTCTTTACTTTATGTGAGAGAAGAAGGATAATTAACTTCAGTTACCATTTTTGAATTAGTGTTTCCATGATAAATCAATTAAAGAATAAATTTTTCTATAGTTATACATTTCAGGAAGTATTTATAGAATTTGGATAAATATTTTAGAAATGAAACAATGGATGTCATATGGACAATGTACTGGGGGAAAGATAATGACTTCAGCAAGAATATGAGTAAAGAATATACAGAAAGCAGTTATGAAAGATGATGGTGTTCTGGACTTGGGCCACGTCAAGTGGGGTCCTTTTTTTTGCCCTCCTTTAATGTTGTTTGCTCATGCTTTTTTTTGTGGTACCAGGGATTGAACTCAGGGCAAGGCAGGTGTGGCACCACTAAATTAAATCCCAGGCCCAGTTTGCTCAATTTTTTACTCTCTCCTTTTGGTTACTAGTAAGCTTCATACAGGTCTTTGTTCTTGCATGCATTACCCAATATCACAATTACTTTTTCAGGTTTCTTTTCCCTACTAGTCCATAACTGTTTTGTGTCCTGGGGCTCTGGCTCAGTGCTCAGAAAATGTAAGACAAACAAATTAACTAAAAAGTTTCTGAGTTGTTTGATTAACATGGGGTGCATCAAAGCTATTTTTCTTCTTAACTGTAACTTTCAGAATATTTGACTAGTCCAGCCTTCAACTGAGGGATGGTCAGTGGCTGTTCACAAAAATATCTTAAGTGGTCAGGTAACTGGCACAAAATGGAAATTTATGTCTCAACCATGTCTATATAGCCATATTCCCCACTTTTCAACTCCCCGAAGCACATCTCTTCTGTTTCTTTCCTGGGTAGTTCTTTGGTGGTGCTCATCAGATAAAGGACTATTATCTAGAATATATAAAGAACTAAAAAAAAAAATCAGACTCCCCAAATTTAAAGACCCAATCTGAAAATGGGCATCTGAAATGAAAAGACACTTCTCAGATGAGGAAGTAGAAACAACAAATAAATATATAAAAAAATGTTCAACATCACTAGTCATTTGTGAAATGCAAATCAAACAACCCTGAGATTCCATATCACTCCAGAAAGAATAGGTCCCATCAAGAAATCAACCAATAGCAAATGCTGGCAGGGCTGTGGGGAAAAACGAACCCTTCTCCACTGTTGGTGGGAGTGTAGCCTGGTGCAACCACTATGGAAATCAGTGTGGAGATTTCTCAAAAAGTTAAAACTAGAGGTTCCATTTGAGCCAGCTATTCCTCTTCTTGATATCGTCCCAAAAGAATTAAATGCATTATATCACAGCAATATATGCACACCCATGTTTATAGTGGCACAGTTTGTGATAGCTAACTCTTGGAAACAGTTCAAATGCCCATCGACCAGTGAATGGATAAAGAAGACATGGCTTTTTTATACAGTGGAGTACTACTTTGACATAAAGAAGGATGAGCTTCAAACATTTATAGCTAAATGGATGGACCTTGAGACCATACTCTTAAGTGAAATAAATCGGGCACACGTGTTTGAGTGTTGTGTTGTTTCTCTAGTGTGAGAAACAGAAAGTGGAGATAAGGACTAAAATTGGGGAGTTTGGGTCATTAGTGTCCAAAAGTTGTGGGTTTCTTCCTATTCTGGGCAAGGAGAGGTCATCCCTATATCTGGGATTGAATGAATGTTTGAGACTTTGCCTAATGGGAAAGACATCTTTGGAATGGTATTTCCTAAGTCATGGGCAAAAGTCCACATAGATGACTAGATGGGGGCTGTGTTTAAGAATGGTGCCTTTAAAATACTGGTGATGATCCCATCATCTGTTTATCTACCTAAAGGCTTGCATTCTAGCTTTTTTTTTTTTTTTAACATCTACTTAATCTGGCAGTCTGAACCCTTTTCCTCAACTGAACTGTGACTTTCATTTACTGAGAAAATATCCCATAGGACGGGGCCCTCCTTAACCGTCTATCTTCCTTCTAATCTATGTAAACTCCTACCATATTGTTACCTTACAGTGAATAGTTTTCTAAAATAGAATTGGAATATAGGATTTGCTATTACATAGTCCTGGGGCACAGGTTCCTTCTGTCTTTGTGTGTTCCTTTCTAGGATATTGATCCCATGTAGGTGGGCCCATCATGTTGAGACCCCAGCAGAAAGGGTAACAGGGAAGATCTTTTTGGAAAGCATTGACCTGGAAATAGCACACATCACTTCTCTTGCAGCCTTTTCATCAGAATGCGGTCATCCCCACATGTAGTAGCAAAGCAGGTTAGGACAAGAAGAATACCAGATGCCTAGCTGGAATTCCTGTTATGTGGAAGCAGAACATGGATTTTGGGAGACATCTAGCACTTTCTACACATGCACTCTACCTCCCACCCATGAAACATATCTCCTGCCTTACTGAGTCTCATCTCTCATAGTTTATTGTACCTGGGTGATGGGAAATCAGTTTTATGCTTAAGTCCTGTTATGAATTTTAGTGGTTGGCACATCCAATGTGAAAGCCAATTTGTCTGCTATATGAAACACACATCCAGTCTGCAGTGGTAAAGTAGGGGCAAAATGACACATCTGTTACACAGTGATGGAGGGGAAGCAGGATCAGGCACTCCATTTGGAAAAGAGGGCAGTAGGAAAACAGTCACTGGTCTTTAGCACTTGTAATTCCTGTGTGTAGGAATGTGAAGATTTTTATTGTGGCAGTAGAAAAAAGTCATTCTTAGCCCTCCTGGCAAGCTTGCCTCACTGCCTTTGGGGAAGAAATCCCTTATTTTCCAGGGTTTCTGGCTTTATCCTTCGGGAGATTCTTTATTGTCTGGTATTCTCCATGACCACGTCTAAAGAAGGCATTGCAAAGTATATTATTTTCTTGGGTATATTAGATTTCAGGCTGACTTCCTGTTGGTGCAGCTAAAGAAGCATAAATGGGATGTCTTTGTGTTGAGAAGTCATAGGCTTTTAGAGTTCAGGCTTATGTCTCTCTGTGCTTAGCTACTGTATACTCTCAGAAATTTACTGGGCTTTCTGCCCAGTTGAGCAGATTAGCTTCAAGTGCAAGGAACCACAATCAAACATAATTTGTTTTGTTTTCCCCTAGCAAAAAATGCTGGATTTTAATTATCGACTTTGGTGTTCTGCAGAAACCTCAGTTTCTTAGGTGAAAATGTAATGCCTTCAATATCTTCTTCATTTCTGGACTTGCTCCCAATATCTGGCTGAGAATTGTGGTACCAGGATTATATTGTTTTCAGAAACTCTCGTCGTACTGGGTTAGCATGGAATACAAAACAATCTAGTTTTTTTTTTTTTTTGGTACCAGGGATCAAACTCAGGACCTTGTGTTTTCAAGGCAGACGTGGTGCCGCTGGGCTAAATCCTTGGCCAAACAATCTAGTTTTTAAACTCAATGAAGCCCCACTTTACCAGACACATATCCAACTTAGATTTCAAGCTATGTGTGGTGTGCGGTTTTCTCAATAGACTTGAATTCCCTTCCACATCTACTTGAGACTGCTTTATTTAGTCTGAGTTTATTTTTTATTTGTTTATTTATTTTTGCTTAAATTATTTATTGGTACATTTTAGGTATACAGTACATTTACATTTATCATTGGGTGCTTGTACCTGTACATGATGTATTTTAGTTCTTAGTTTTTCCCCATTACCTGTGTGCCCTTCACCCCCTCCACACTTCCCTATTTACATAGACTTTGTTTCCATTTTTTTCTTTTCTCATAATTTTTCCTTTCCCTTCTTTCCTTTCCCCTTCCCCTCCCACTTCCCATACCCCTTTGGACCTTTACTTCCTATTTCAAATTATTAATTATTTATTTTAATCCTTACTTACACTTTCAGTTTCTCACACTAGAGAAACTATTCGGTATTTACACATGTGTGTCCTATTTATCTCACTTAAGAGGATGGCCTCAATATGCATCCATTTAGCTATAAATGTCTCTAGTTTTTCATTCTTTATGGCTCAGTAGTGCTCCATTTTATAAAAAAACCCACATCTTTATCCAGTTTCCAGTTGATGGGCATTTGGGCTGTTTCCAAGCTTTAGCTATTATGAAATGTGCTGCTATAAACATGGGTGCACATATATCTCTGTGGTATGGTTCTTTTAATTCTTTTGGGAAGATATCCAGCAGGGGAATAGCTGGGTCAAATGGGACCTCTAGTCCTAGTTCTTTGAGGTATCTCCATACTGATTTCCTCAGTGGTTGCACCAGTCTGCACTCCCACCAACAATGGAGAGGGGTTCCTTTCTCCCCACACCCCCTACCAGCATTTGTTATTGGTTGATTTCTTGATAGCGGCCATTCTTTGTAGGGTGAGGTGGAATATCAGTTTTGTTTTCATCTGCATCTCTCGAATGACCAGTGATGATGAACATTTTTTCATGTGTTTATTTGTTGCTTTTACTTCTTTGTCTGAGAAATATCTGTTCATTTCAGATGCCTATTTTGAATAGGGTCTTTAAATTTGAGGGGGGGGTCTGATTTTTTTTTTCAGTTCTTATATATTCTAGAAAGTAGTCCTTTGTCTGAGGTACAGCTGCTAAAAATTCTTTCCCAAATTGTAGGTTGTCTCTTAGCTTGGTGGTTTCTCTTGCAGTTCAGAAGCTTTTTAATAAGGTGAGATCCCAGTTGTTGATTCTTTGTGCTAGTTCCTGTGCTACTGAGGTTTTGTTCATAAAGTCTTTTCCTATGCCAGTGTCTTCAAGAGTTCTACCTAACTTATCTTCCAGCAAGTTTAGTGTTTCTGTCTTAATATTTAGATCTTTAATCCACTTTGATCCTAGTTTAGTGCATGGTGATATGGGTCTAGTTTTAATCTTTGGCAGGTTGAAATCCAGTTTTTCCAACACCATTTATTAAATAGGCTATCTTTTCTCCAATGAGGGTGGTTGGCTACTTTGTCAAAGATGAGGTGGCTGAGTATGTCTGGAGTTGTTTCTGCATCTTCTCATCTATCCCACTGATCCTCGGGTCCGTTTCTTTTGGCTGAGTTTATTTTTCTTGAAGGACTTTGTGGAAAGCAGCAAAAAGATGTAATACATGCCAACATTCTTAATCTTTCAATGACTTTCCTTTAATCTAGAAGCTTGGTTATTACTTTCAAGGTACTGAGCTTTCAAAGTGACAGTTGACAGAATGATTTGCCATGGCGCAAGAGTCATCAGTTTCTATCTGATGATTTCTTCACTACCTGCTCTTCAGCCTCGAAGTCAGTGTCACGTATTACAGGTTCTCTTAGACTTAGGGTGGCAACTGCTTTTAGTTATCAGATTCTGTGTTAGTTAGATATTGGTTCGGCTATTTGAACAAAGACCCAAAATAACAAGGGCTTAATTACAATAAAAGTTTACCTCTCTTCTATATTATAGCCAGTGTATAAACAGTCAGGAATTGATAAGTTTTTATGTTGAGGACCCAGGATCCTTCTGTCTGTTGCTCCACTGTTGCTTAGGTGTTGCCCTTGGTCATGTAATTCAAGATCATGTGCTGCCACGTTTCTGTATTCCAGCCAGTGAGAAGGGAAAAGGGGAAGACCCAGCCTTCCGTGTAAGGACTCTACTGTTTGGATTGATTGGGACATGGCCACTTTGGCTAGAAAGAGGCTTAAAATGTACAGGGTATTTGGGGAATCATGATATGAACAGCAAAATGTTTATTAATAAGGAAAAAGAGCATGGATTTTGGAGTATAATTAGCAAATTTCCTATGAGATGTAAGACACACACTTGGATTTTCCAGAGAACATAATCAAAACCCTAACAAGCAGAAAACTTTTATCACCACACTGAACGTTTCAGTGGTTGAGTAGGGCAATTGTAAAGTGCAGTAACTTAGACACCAATACCAGGCTGCATGATATGTAAACTTAATTGTCTTGGTAACAATTGAGTCTGCAGTTTGCCTTTCAAAGACTAGTGTGAATATGCTCATGTGTGTTACATTTGAAAGTGTGTGTTTAAAAATTTATTTCTTCGCCTCTGAGGTTTTTCCCTCGGTAGCATGAGTCTCAAGATTTTCCAGCAAAACTCTTAACTGACGTAAGAGAAAATGTGCAGTGTTGCATCCAACTTGCAGTGTATTGGAGGCCTCAACTTTTATCTAAAAGTTTGTGTAAATTTCATAGTATACTCCATTCTATATACACATAGAAATATATTTGTTTTTAACATAAAAATGTTTAAAGTTCTTGTTAATTTTATCAGATGTAAGGTTGGTATATTATGTAGATATGCAGTATTTTTTCTGTCTTTCACATTGATGCATAACTCTTGAGTGTGAATTAAATAGTTAGGAACATTGGGTAGTTGGGAACATAAAGCACACACTAAATATTTTATTTATGTTCTTTGACATTCAGTGTTGGATAAAAGCTATCCAACATGGCTACTGGTAACAGGTGTTTTAAAGGCTACCTCTCCCTTTCTTTCCCTGTTTTCTCAGTGGCTGAATCTTCAGCCAGTGACCTAATACATGTGACTGATTCCTCATTCTTCAAGTCTCTGACCAAATGTCATATATTCTGAGGGAAAAAAAAATTCTTGACTGTACCCATGACCAGGAAACACACCCTGACCCTGCCTCATGTTGGCTTTTACTTTCTAATCCCTGTGACTTGAGTTGGATAGTACATGTGAATTGATTGGAATCAGATGAGTAGGGCACAATCAAAAGAGTAGGAATAAATATGGACCCGGTTTTAGTAGACTGGATTGAGTGATTCTCCTGGTGGTTCTGAAGTACTCAGCTGCCATGTTTTGAGAGGGCCACAAGGCTAGCACCTGAGGGTGGCATGTCAGAGCTAAGAGCTGGCCACCTGCCAGCAAGAAATCAAAAACGTCACTTCAGAACTTCAAGCAACTGAATTCTGCCAACAACTGAAAGGGCTTGGAAGAGGACCTTGACGTCTAGCTGAGAACAATTTGTAGCTGTTGCCTTGATCTCAGCTTGGTGAGACTTTGATCACATGCCACAGCTTTGCCAGGCCAGTGAGACCATAAATGGGTTTTGGTCTTAGGCTCCAAATTTTTAGTGCTTTGTCACACAGTAATAGAAAATTAGTATGGATGTTATTGCTGCTTTCAGGGAAAAAAAATTCCACATTCGACTTTTACCTCCCTTTTTCATGGATTGTGACTTCTGCCATTTGAGGCAGCCATGTCCATCGATGATGGGGTAATGGATGTAACCCAGAATTGGGTCTGCAGACTTCAACTTCTGTTGAACTTTCTTGTCTGTGCTCATCTTCTGAACTGTAGGAGACCAGAGGAGAATTGAGGCCTAATTGGCCTCTATGAGCACAAAGGAGAAAGGCTGCACTCAGGAGTGATTGCATATTGCAGGTTCTAGGGAAAAATTAAGATAGCTGAGATTGAGTTGGTCACCAGGGTATGTGCTAGTGAATATTGGAAAGCGGATAAATCTTGTGTTACTTTGATTGCTTGTGCCCATATTTGGGTGAAAAAAGACAAGATGAGCCAGACATGAGGGGTTCCTCTGCCTACTACTAGGGAAGAGCCCCCTGGCTGCCTGCTGTTGAGCTGACTCAGTGTCTCTTTGTCATTCATCCTCCTCTGCCCCTGGGTCAGGGAGAACAAAGGAGTGGCTCTATGTTCCAGAAAAAGGCCTGCCAGGTGGGTCAGCCACAGGTGGTACCCCAATGTAGGGCTTGGGATCCAGGCACACTACACTAAACCATTGATTTAAATGCTGGACACTGGTTGAGTGAAACTGCTTGATTTTGCACAAGCTAAGTTACTGGGATTGGCACTTTAATAAATGTCTGTTATATCTGTAGAGGTAATATAACTTTTAAAATAATAGATCTAATTATTAGGATTTTTTTCTTAAGGGAAAAATGCTGTGAGAAAAAAAATCACATTTCTTTGGTTGCTTCATTTTACATTTCATGTCTTTTTTTCTCCAAAATCCTCTTTATCTCAAATATACCATTCTGTCCCTTTCTGCAATAACTGTCTTACTTTTCTTTTAACTTGGGCAGAGATTTCTCATTTATTTGGCTTTAAGGATTTGAAACTGAGGGTAGGGCATCAGTGATACCTATAGTTTATTAGAAATTCAGATCCTCAATTCCCACCAGATCTTCAACATTGAAATGTATATTTTTATGATCTCCATATAATTTGTATATACATTAAAGTTTGAGAATTGCTGCTCTAAGATTCTTCCATGTGTAATAGTATATCAGTGGGATTACACTTTTTTTTTTTGCCTCATTTCTAGTATTAGATGATAAATTTTCAGGTGTCAGAAACTTGAAGTATATTCTTTATTTTTCCTGCAGTGTCTAGCATGGTATTTTACATATACTGGCACAATAAATTATTTGTTAACACAATGGAGGAGGATTTTTCCCTATTTTGTGGAAACCTCAAAATATATTCCTATAGTTGGCCTCAAATTTTGGTAGTTTAGGCCATCATTTTGTTGATAAAGCAGGAACCTTCATAATTACTTACAGACTTCAGACCTTTTCCTGAAAGGGGAAATTAGTGGCATAGATGGCCCATTGTGGTTTAAAAATCTCTAATGACATTTTTATTCAATTCCTAAGACTCAGATTATTTTCTCAGAATGTATAAATGTAATTCCTACCTCTTAATGCTTGTGCTGATGGATGGCATTTATCTATTTCCTCTGACCTTTAAGTGAAGAAGGGGATTAAGTGAATTCTGTGCATTGATCAAAGATACTTTGTTCTCTAATGTTTCTGTAGTACATTCACGAGCTAAAAAGCCTGAGTGGTAAAAGCCAGCTTGCCCACTGCCAGGGATCTTTTCGGTTCTGAACTCTATCTCACTTTAAAGGCCAAGTTAAACTGGTGAAGTTGTAGGGGACTGCGGTCTACATTCTCTTCTCTAACACTCTGTGAAATAAGGTAAAGCTCCGTGAATGGCAGATACTCAGCTAGCTTTCTAAAAGGCAATCTATAAAAAATAAAGTAGATATGGGAGCATAACTATTAAAATGTTACTTTCATTGCCAGGTAATTTCACTCTAAATGCTATTGTGTGGTCTGTGAGTGTGTTTAGAAAAATATTGTGTGTTGTCAATTTGAAGGGTTCTTCTGAAATTATTATTTTTAAAAACCTATCTATAACCTGAGGTGGTATTGTTTATTTTTTGGTGGTGCTAGGGATCAGATCAAGGGCTTTGCTCATGCTAGGCAAATGCTGTACCACTGAGCTACGTTAGTCCCCCTCCACACCCAAATTGTGAATCTTTTTTTTTTCCATTGAGTTTATTGATACATTTTAGGTATAAAATACAGTTACATTCATCATTGGGATCTTGTACCTTTACATGATGTACCTTGGTTCTTATTTTTTTCCCCTTTCCCTGCCCTCCCTTCACGCCCTCCACCCTTCTCTATTTGCAAAGACTTAGTTTCCATTTTTTTCTTTTCTCATATTTTTTCTTTTCCCTTCTTTCCTTTCCCCTACCCCTCCCACTTCCCCTACTCCTTTAGACCTTTCCTTCC
>NW_004624778.1:1110010-1124896 GCF_000247695.1 Heterocephalus glaber
AAAAAAAAAAAAAAGTCTTTTTTTGTCAGGACACTTTCAATAGTGGATGAAAGTGGAGAAGAATGGCTGCATGTGCTGAGGGAAGGATTCAGATGTAAGAAAATTAGGACATCATTCTTTTATATTTCTTCATTCTTAAGTTGCCTAACAGCTTCTATCATATTCTGTTTCCAGCCTTCAACTTACACAAACTAAATGCCACAAATCACATTTTTATAACCTTATAATTACACTTATCTACAGGCAGGCTAAGCATATATAATTATAGATAATTATAGATAGGTATAGATAAGTGATGGGTTATATGTAGTCAATAGCATTTTATAATATTGCTGTATAATATTAGAATATGTTATAAATATATATTAAATATGTTATAAATATATATCATAAATATATAAGCTTTATGCATATTACTTTTCTTTAAGATGCAGTTTAAAATATATGTAGCTATATGATTATAGTTTTAAAAGTCTGCAAGTCTTTGTTATTTCTCATTGTTAGTGTTAACCCAAAATGTTAACACTGATTTCTTGATGTTGAGATTAGATGAGCATTTAGTCTTATTTTTTATATAAAAATACTAAAAAGAAGATACTTTTAAAATTCCGAGTTATAAATATCAGATTTTTTTTTAGTTTCCTTTTTCTTGAAAGGATTGGTGTATTTTGTTTCTAAATAATCTCAACAGTTTTGAAATTGAGCTTTGTAGCTGAGTACATGTCAAACTTCACATTATGCCAGTGACTTGATTTGAGTTCATCTGAGAATTCTTGATTTCAGTGTAAATTTAGGGACAGGGAGAATTTAAAAACTAAATTTTAGAGGGGAATGGAACAGGAAAACATTCCCTAACTTTTGAAGCTTCCAGTTATCTGTGTGAAGACCATCTCTTCTTAATGGGAATTTCTTAGACCTCCTAGAAAATTGCCCTGTCCCAGATCTAGTAGAAAGGTGTTCTGCACATCTTATTGTCATTTAAAACTGCTCTTCCTTCTCAAACAGTTCTGCCTCCTTGCTATTAGCAAAGATAATAATCAAATGAGTAGAGGTTAGGAGGTTAAAGGCATTCAGAGTGACACTCAGATTTGCAATTCATATGTCACTAATATTTCTTTGTTATGTTGAAATGAAATTAGAAGCATCTTAATAGCTGAAGAAGTTAGCCTATAATTCACAGAGTTGTGCAACAGCCAGAAAGATGACAGAGAGCAGAGACCGGGGTGAGTGAGGTAGCTTTGAAGGGAGAACATTCTGGGCTCAGGTAAACCTTTAGGTTGGGATGCAAAGAGAATGGGAGCCTTCAAGTGAATTGACACCAAAAAAAGACTGAAAACATGACACATGTTAAACAGGTAAAGAAGGTTGGAATTGAGAGGGTGGAGCAGAGTGTCCCAGAGAAGGAAGCAAAGAATTTGAAGGCACAGAACCAGGGTAAGCGTAACTTGTGAATGAAATTGATTAAAATAAACCATTACTGCCAGGGTTTTAGCTCAGTGGTGCCGCCACCTGCCTTGCAAGTGCAAGGTCCTGAGTTCAATCCCTGATACCAAAATAAATTTAAAAAGAAACAAACAGAAAAAAACCATTACTGCTATCACCAGTGGAAATGCATGCAAAAATCAAGCAGAAAGTTGCTCTGAAGGGTTTTAAGCAAGTAACCTGATCAACTTCATATTTTCCAAATAGCGCTTCATTTCACAGCACAAGGAATAGATTGCTAGTGCAAGATTTGACAGAGGCATGGTGGTGAGGAGATTTTTGTGATATTCTAAGTAGGAAATAATAATGGTTTTGCATAGGATGATGTGGGTGAGAAAAGAGAGAACTTGAGGGAGTGGAGAGGTATTTCAGAAGTAATAAATACAGATGGATGGAACAGAGAAGAGGGAGGAACTGATGTTCACCTGAGGTTGTTTCTTATTCTCTTATTTTTGGCATGACAACTATCAATATAGTAATTTTCCTGAAGAAGATTGGGGTTTTGCAATGGTTTCTTCCCTATAACTTGATGTAGGCAGGAGAAGAAGAGTTTGAAAAGAAGAGAATATTAATTTTGAGAAATATTACTTATCAGCAATATGTGAAACTAGAAAGCTGAAGTCACTGCTACCTTGGGCAGTTTTTGGACATAGTTTATTATAGAAAATTCTTTACTTGTTATACTATCATTTTATAACAGTACATGCATATTATTTCTCTCTCTCTCTTTTTTTTTTTTTGGTACCGGGGATCGAACTTGAGTCCTTGCACTTGCGAGGCAGGCACAGGAACCACTGAGCTAAATCCCCGGCCCTTATCATTTTTTTTTTAATAAAACAGTACTTCACAGTTAAAAGCATTATATCTAAAAGGAACTTTGAAAATTGTAGTTACTCTCCACAGCTGAGGGCATTGGTTCTCTGGGAGAAGACCACTGGTACCTGTTCCACAAAAGCAGTGGAACAGAGCTCTTCTGGTGGCCTCTTTCCACAGTACCTTGCCAGCATCACATTTAATCGATTACTGGTTTCATTAAAGCAAATCAACACAGCTAAAGGTCTGCTCAAAGAAAGACGGTATCACAGAGGAAAGAAAACCATTGCATAATTATATTCTTTACTTACATTTTTTTCAGGAGTACAGAATTCTATTTTAGATAACCAGTGTTGCAGAAATTCAGTTCCTTTTTAGTATTGTCTTTCCTGTCCTTTCATTGACCCTCCATCTTGATGAACTGGAAAGTTAAAAGTCAAGAGATCTATAGTTAGGCTTGGTTTTATCTCCAAGAAATAGAAGAACTCATTCTACCTTTGTGGACCTGAGTTTTATCCAAAAAATAAGTATGTGGGATCAGATTCTTGTAAAAGTCATTCCTTTCTCTGTTTTTATCATTCTGTATTTTCCACCTGTGGTTATCTTGTCTTTTAAAAAAATCTTCTCTTTCTCTATCTCAAGTACAAATCTCTATAAAAACCTGGTAAATCACCCAGGATAGTCTTTGTTATAAGAGTGTAAAGAATGGGGCCAGATTTTGGTTTGTTCTGTGGCCATTTTTACTTTCCTTCTTTGAAGATAGGTTGTAAAATTAGGATGACAAGATAGAACAGGAAGATACTGGGTCAGAAGTACATGGGGATGGGTGTAGCGTGGATATAGGATTACAGATCTTCCACATAGGGGAGGGCATCATATAATGATTTATTGGGTTTGGAGAGAAAATAGTAGACGTTTTGTTTGTATTTGTATTTAATTTCTTTCTTTACAAAATCCTGTTTCTGTACATAGCTCAGTATTTGACCAATCAATGTAGTGGTACATTTTACAAAACAGTGTTATCATTTATAAGTGAAAGATATACATATATATTGTGGTAGTATGCTTAGACATGTTAAGCTGACAGTAATGGTCAAAAAAGTTTGTAAACTGGTGAATAGTATGCAAAAAGATGAGTCAAGGGCATTATGATAAATATGTCCTTAATATCATATTTTTGCATATGTTGATAACTGGAAATAAAGAGAAGAAAATTAAAATAAAAACAACAAAGCACATCTTGCTAACAGACTTTATTTGACAGAGTGTATACCTCTTACAGAATTGAGGAAAAGTCTTTACCTAGATAAATGTTTAATTTTAAAATGAACTTTATACTCTTGTTCATGACTTTGGAGAATTATTAAATAACTCATTGGGATTTGGTAAGTAAGTCATCTCATATACTGAAATTAATTCAGCACAATTCAATTTATTTAATCTTTTCTTTTCCTTTCTTTTTTTTTTTTTGGTACCGGGGATTGAACTCAGGTCCTTGTTCTTGCTAGGCAGGCGGCGGAACCACTGAGCTAAATCCCTGGCCCCTATTTAATCTTTTCAACTGAAGAAGCAGTGGATGATTACTTTAAAACAGCGGTCTTTAAAACAAAATTGGCCAATAATTTTTAAGTCCTCTTTCTTGAAGGTTTTTTCTTTTTCTTTTTTCCTTGATTGTTTCTTGCAGAATAAGACCACAACTTGCCAAAGAAAAGATCGAAGGATGCCATATTTGTACACTGGTCACTCCAGGAGAACCCCAGGTCTACCTAGGGAAAGATAAGGCTTTTACTTTTGATTATGTATTTGACATAGACTCCCAACAAGAGCAGATCTACATTCAGTGTATTGAAAAACTAATTGAAGGTTGCTTTGAAGGATACAATGCTACAGTTTTTGCTTATGGACAAGTAAGTACCACATTATTTTCATAGGAGCTATAACTTTTCAGAACTGTCAATTCAAGTACACCATAATATTTTGTTCCTTGAGGTTATGTTAAGATTGAACATTCATTGTTCTCTGTTCTTTTTCAGACTGGAGCTGGCAAAACATATACAATGGGAACAGGATTTGATGTTAACATCACTGAGGAAGAGCAGGGTATTATTTCTCGTGCTGTTAAACATCTTTTCAAGAGTATTGAAGAAAAAAAACACACAGCAATTAAAAATGGACTTCCTCCTCCAGATTTTAAAGTGAATGCCCAATTCTTAGAGGTAATAATCTATTTATATTATTAATTTCCTTCAAATTTTATTCTTCAAGCCATAGCCCTTATGATTTTATATTGTTGGCTGCTAGTATAGTGCCTTGCATATGGTGGGTAATACATATTCCTTACCTATAGGCAATGCTGTTGGCAGTTAAGATAATAAACAATTGACCAGTGTCCGTAGGATAGATTGCAGTTAATATTGTCCATTTCAGAGCCTTTATTTATCCAGAAATAAAAATAAATTACTGTAGTAATTCAGCCAACCTCAGCAAGTGCTCCGACACAGGGACTAAGATGGGAAGGGACAGAAGAATGTGAGAAGGGATAGGCCTGAGGCGATCTTCTAAGGCTTCTTCTAAGGAGGTAGCCATATCTGGTTAGCCACTATTGGTACAGAAACCCTAATACCCTTGGTGACCTTACAAAAATGTTAAGTAGTAATTTTTAGACACGTAAAAGAGTTGTGGAGCAAAAAGAAATACATGTGCAGCTTAAGTAACAAAAAGTCTTACATCTCTAACCTAAGGATTCATCTAATTAAAATCTTTAAGGTTAGGATTTGTCTTGTTAAAAATGTGAAGTTTAAGATTTGTCTACATTCAATACATATTTGCTTAAATTTGCTTGTATTTGTATTTTTTACCTCTTGCAAAGAATTAATAGATTATTTTACCTAGTCCAACCCATTAGTCATGCCAAAGTCATTTACTTTTTTTATTCTTGTAGATAAATGTGGCATCAACTGCCTTATTCATATTTATGTTATTTTGAAGAGATGAGTGTCATGTTGAAGATCTTTTAAAATATATATGAAAGATGACATTATGCAATGTGTTATGACATTCATAAGGCTATTTCTACCCAAATTAAACTTCTAATATTTCACTTTGATAGCTCTATAATGAAGAGGTCCTTGACTTATTTGATACCACTCGTGATATGGATGCAAAAAATAAAAAATCAAACGTAAGAATTCATGAAGACTCAACTGGAGGAATTTATACTGTGGGAGTCACAACACGTACTGTGAATACAGAATCAGAGGTGATATTTATGTTGCAGTTAAAATATAGCATAGTTTTATTTAGTTTTACTGATAGTCTGCTTGAAATCAAGAATTTTTATTCTGAAGTTTAACAATATTAAAAATCTCTTATTTCCTCATATTTTAAAAAATAGAATAGTAGTATGAATGTCAGGTTTATGATAAAGGCAGGCATCAAAATAATCTAAGGCAATATAGATGGCTTTCCCAGATAAAAAGCGTTAAGCAATTGATGGTAAAGAATGATTACCATAATCCATATGTACATTTGCTATAACACGCCTAGAATGTTATCTTGTTTCTTGAAGGGAAAGTGTTAAGCAAAATTGAAAAAATATTTCAACAGAAGATCAAGAAGAGCCTGAGCAATTCAAGTTTCGGCTGTTTGTACCAGAGTAGTCTCCTGTAACTGTGGGAATGAAAGCTGCAATGTCAGCAAATGGCAAACAACAGAATCTGTGTTTTTCCTATTTAAAAAATAATACACTCTTCTACTGAGAAGTTCAGCTCAAAAGTGCCTGTAATTAAAATAATAATATGAAAATCCACATCTGTTATGTACCATAATGTGGAGGGTTTTAGTGTTAGCTCAGACAGGGGGTTGGTTGGGTGAGTTGGTCTGTCTGTGCCTTGTTCACACTCTGCTCAATTGAGTTCTTCCTCTCCCCCTTTCCAGATGATGCAGTGTCTAAAGCTGGGTGCTTTATCCCGCACCACTGCCAGCACCCAGATGAATGTTCAGAGCTCTCGTTCACATGCCATCTTTACCATTCATGTGTGCCAGACCAGAGTGTGTCCCCAAGTAGATGCCGTGAGTTATCAGTTCACCTAAATTCACATCAATCCCAGGAGCATATTTGACCCAAATTCTGTTTGTTGAATCATTACTTTTCCTACTTGCTTCTTCTGATCTTATTTGTTGATGCTGGTCAACCCTGTTACATTTTGAAGTTAAAAAATGAATGTATGTGTCTGCAGCATCCAGAAAGCATGTGGGGCCATGTGGTGATGGGCATAGTCACCTGAGACCCTTGCTTTGGAGGACCCTGTGCTACATGTGATTTCCTTCATTAACATAAGCACAGCCTCAGTTGATAACAGTTGGATTCTGACTGTCCAGCTTCTGACATTGTTTCTAATTTCCAGCTGACAGTTTTGCATTTATATTTATTTGGCTGCATTCATATTTCTTTGCCTGTGCCTGTGCATGCCCAAGGGTTGAGAGCAAGGAAGGGTTAGAGAATATTTAGTACCACGTGAATAAAGTATTTTCCACCTTTTCCTTACCTGCAGGAAAATTCGACTGATAATAAGATGATTTCCGAATCATCACAAATGAATGAATTTGAAACCCTGACTGCGAAGTTCCATTTTGTTGACCTGGCAGGGTCAGAAAGACTGAAGCGGACTGGAGCTACAGGCGAGAGGGCAAAAGAAGGCATTTCCATCAACTGTGGACTCGTAAGACTAATGCCGTGTGTAGGAGTACACCAGGCTTTTCTGTTCTCCTTTTCTGTGCTGTGATGCGTAGCACACCTCCAGGGAGATCCTTCATGTGTTGAACTGAGGAGGAAAAATTGCAGAAAACTTAATTAGTAATTCAGTGAATATCTGACCTCACATTGTAGGGTTTTTTTCTTTTTTACATTTTTGGGTTTCTTCATGTGTAGTTGGATTAAATTTTATGATATCTGCAGTATAGATAAGATATAGGTATGTACATATAATCTCTGGATGTATGCAGTAGATTATATATATAATCTCTCATACTGAGAGAGAAATTATTTTAGAACTTCTTTCCACATTTAAACATATGCAAGGGGGTTGGGGATTTAGCTCAGTGGTTCTGGTGCCTGCCTTGCAAGTGCAAGGTCCCGAGTTCGAGCCCCAGTACCAAAAAATAAATCAATAAATAAACATATGCAAGGTAAACACATGTAACATTTTATTAACATTTTATTGACTTTGGTAATGATAATAAAAATGTGTTTAGTGATTATTTTTTCAAAAATAAAATTTTTATAGATTTTTATTACAAATTAACTTTAATACCCTGCCACCTAGTGGTATTTTGATTGGAAAACACCTGGTGATTGAGTTAGCAAAGGCTTCTGTTATAGTGGAGAAAATATTTTAGAGTAAATTTTTGCATACTAAATATTTTCTTCAAACTATGAAACTTGAAACTATGAACTAACTTCATTATAAAATTGGACATTTGTTCTCACATAAAAGCAATAGCATGCCTAAGTTTCTGTGACACTGACAACATCAGGTGGTGTGCCTTGCTGTGCCTTCCTCCTATCTCCAGCTAGGGGGCTTCAAACCTATGGTTCTTTTAAATCCCTGCCCTGTGTTTGCTTCTGTATCATTGTGACCTTTCTGGGGTAGAGGGCTTAGCAACTGAGGCTGATGAGAGAGATGTGGGCTTCTCACTAACAGTACCCACTTCGATGCTTCTGCCACATTTGGATCCTGTAGAAAGGAGCATGACCTGGACCCTGGACTTTGGGTATAGTTTTGAATTTCTTAAAAGACAAAATCATAATGGTATTTAGATTTGTGTTGTCAGGAAAAGACAAAAACCATTGCTTTTTTTAACTGTTTAGGCTGTGGAGGCATGTTGAGGCCCATCTAGTAGAGTATTAAGGTGGCCAGTGTTTAAGACTATAGTCTCTGTAAAAGAAAGACCATGACACCTTGTGATCTTAGTGCTGCTAAGGGCACATTTCGGTCTTAGCCACATGGTTACAGATGTTTACAGTACCGACAGTGTGAATAAGGTTTGAAAAAAAGTAAGGGCAGAAAGAGGAATGACTATAAGGTTTCTTAATTTGACTTAGCTTTTTTTTTTTTTGGACCGGGGATCGAACTCAGGTCCATGTGCCTGTGCAGCAGGTGGCGAAACCACTGAGCTAAATCCCCGGGCCATTGACTTAGCTTTTTAAAAAGTATATAGTTTCATTGTATTTCTAAGGAAAATTGTATTTGTACAAGAAATTCCTTGTTCAGAGAAATCTTACTGATATTTTTATGGTGATTAAAGGGGATTTTTAGCTATGTAAGGGGTCTATTTTACAATAAAAATTTCTTGAATCAATGAACTAACTAAACATTTTATTTCTTCATTGAGTTGAGAATTTTCAATGTGAATTGATAATTTTCTATAGAAACAGCCTAGTGCTGAAGGGAGAATTGAAAGTTGTTAAGATGCATCATGTACATGTGCCAGTTCCCCACAATGAGTATAATCATGTGCTGCAAACTTGTACTAATAAAAATTAAAATTAAGCCGGGTGTGGTGGCGCATGCCTGTAATCCCAGCACCTGGGAGGCTGAGGCAGGAGGATCACTGTGAGTCCAAGGCCAGCCTGAATTACACAGCGAGCCCCTATCTAAAAAAAAAAAAAATTAAAAAGTTGTCAATGCACACACATGCACATTCACACTGGTGGAGAGCACTAAATTTTGGGTAATACCAGTTATTAGTAGTTATTATAGAAAACTTTGAAGTTTACTTTATCTACACTTGAAAATACAAATGTAAAATAAAACCAAACAGACATTCTCAATTTTGTCATGTCTCCATTTTATTTTCTATAGTCTTTCTTTATTTAAATATGTGTTATAATTAGTAAATTTATCTCTCTCTCTCTCTTAGTTGGCACTCGGAAATGTAATAAGTGCGTTGGGAGACAAGAGCAAGAGGGCCACCCATGTCCCTTACAGAGATTCCAAGCTGACAAGACTACTGCAGGATTCCCTTGGGGGTAATAGGTATGTATCCAAACTGGCTTTTATAGATTTATAATGTTTACTGAAACATTACAAGTATATACCCAAAATTCTGGAAAATACAGAAAATGACAAATCAGTAATAAAAATCAATTATATTTCTATTACCTAGCTTTAGCTTCTGCTAACGTTGTCTTATGTTTTCTTCCAGATGAATAATATAAATTAATATACAAGACATATGCAGTATATTTAAGTTATATAGTTTGTGACTCACTGTGTGAGTTTGAAAACTCTTAAACTGCCTGTACTCTATTCAATGAGATGAGTTCATTGATTACAGGAAGTTCAAATGTTGTAAAAGTTTCTAAAATGATGACTCTCAATTTCCATACTTTTTGTAGACCAGTAATATAGAATTTGCAGAATGGCACTGAACTGGGGACCTCCACTTGCCATACTTGATGACTATTATGTATTCATGATGCATACTACAATTATCCATGACCTAATACGGTCCAAATAGTGTTATATATTTAGAGGTATATTGATGAATAAAACTTGATGATTTCTGTCCTCTAGGAGTTCACTCTAAAAGTTGGGGTCTAATAGCAGAAAGAATAAAAAAAGAGATATGCCACGGGTGTTAGGAGGCAGTAAAAGAAGCTACAACTAAAGGGGGCTTGGATTCTTGGAGCAGATAGTAATTTAGTTGAGTGTTAAATGACAGTAAGAGTAAGAATAAGTAAGGATGAGCAACAGTGGGTAAAGGACAGAAGGTGGGGGAAAGGGTACCTTCTGAAAGGGCCACTATTAGCACCATGTTGAGATTACTGAAGGAAAATGAGAGTTGAAGCAGGAAGCTACTTAGGAAGCTACAGACTAGGATTAATGAGCATTGATTTTTTTTTACCAGCACAAGTAAATTAGGTCTCTAATTGCAGTTTCTGTACTTTGTTTAGTCAGATTGTGAGTGCTCTGTGTTTCATTGACAGGCACAGTATCTGTCACTATCCTATATTTTGCTTGGTAAAAGCAATTAATCATGACCATAAGTTACATTTCTAAAATAATATTTCCCTTTTTTCCCCCCTGTGTAATCTTGTTGGAAACTCTAGAACTTTGATCATTCCATCACAAATAATGTTTTATTCTTTGAAACATTAGGATATATGTATTCTGTGATCTTTTTGTTTGAGTTTGATTGAATTTTATGTAATATTATTTGCTCTTTCAAAAGTCAATTTACCAATGGTTAAAGGAAGAAATTTTTGAAATGTGAAATGAGTAAATAGTTTAATCATTTTTGATTTTCAACTTATATTTGTAGTTAGAGTAATTTAAATATTATTGTATATATTGCTTCAAAAATTTTTTTGAAAAGAAATGAGAAACAAATGTATATGTTTATACTTTTTCAAGGTGTTGTGAGTCAATAAAACATAATATAAATTCATTTTCCCAGTGTTATCTAAGTATCTTTTCTTCTTAGATATTAAAGATAGCCGAGAGTCTTAAAGCATGGAAGCTTTTGAACTTGCTTTTATTTTTAAGTCAACAACATTAATATTTTGGTATCTCAAGAAGATATTATTTAAATGGCAGGAATTTAAAAATAATTATTTCAGTATTTTATTTGCTTTTATTTGTATTTGTGACTTTCAGCCAAACAATCATGATAGCATGTGTCAGCCCTTCAGACAGAGATTTTATGGAAACTTTAAACACTCTGAAATATGCCAATCGAGCTAGAAATATCAAGAACAAGGTGATGGTCAATCAGGACAGAGCAAGCCAGCAAATCAATGCACTCCGTAGTGAGATCACACGACTTCAGATGGAACTCATGGAGTACAAGACTGTAAGCTAATGGGATAGACTTTGCATTTTGTGATATACCTGAGGCCCTTGTATTGTGAATGATGTCATTTTGTGACGGCTTGTACATATGTGTCTCTGGAATCTCAGTTGTCATAGTAGAGGAGGTCTTTTTAGGGTAGGATCTCTAGTCTTCCTTGTTGGTAGTATTAGTGATGTTCAGTGTAACCTAACCAACCATCATTCAAATGACTTCTTACCCGATCAGTTTTTAAGGGTCTAATAATATACCACAGAAAGTTGTACCAGAGGAAAAGAATCTTTTGGCTTGGTGAACATAAGATGAAAGAACTCTTGGCTGTAGAATTGAATAGTCCTAGAATATCTTTAAGCACAGCTCTGTGTATTTAAGATTCTTTCACCAACAAGGAAATATTCTCCTTTTCTAGGGTAAAAGAATAATTGATGAGGAGGGTGTGGAAAGCATCAATGACATGTTTCATGAGAATGCTATGCTTCAGACTGAAAATAATAACCTGCGTGTAAGAATCAAGGCCATGCAAGAGACAGTTGATGCATTGAGGACCAGAATCACACAGCTTGTTAGTGATCAAGCCAACCAAGTTCTTGCCAGAGCAGGTATGTGTACAGTATGTGTACATGAGTGAGGGATTAACTTGTGGAGGGCAGGGAACTTTCTTTGTGTTCATTAATTATGTAGAAGTGAAGTAGTCATGCCTTTGTATTATATTATCTTATAGTCTGCTCATGTAGTTAAGGGTAGAAAGTTAGATGTAAGAATTATGTTTTAAAGAAATATTGTTTTGTTCTCAAACTTTTTTTCACCTGTTTTGTTACCATCTTCCTTTGAAGGGGATTTTTAATTTCATATTTTATCTTGTAGGTGAAGGGAATGAAGAGATCAGTAATATGATTCATAGTTATATCAGAGAAATCGAAGATCTCAGGTATTGTTTTTCTGAAATACATAATGCACATGTTTTGGGTTTTGCAGTGCTGTAGTATTTCTATTTGTTGGGCTTATTGCTCAGTAACTCTTCCTAATGATATTTCAGCCTTTTAGTCATACTAAATTTAAGGAAGTAAATACTTGCCTTTACCATGATATCATATTTCAAGTGACTTTCCTCCATTTTCCTCCCATTTTATCTTCCTGTATTATCCAGCTGCTATTATTGTTGTAACCCTAGTTGGGTTATTACCTAGGGCAATATATCGGACAGGCATAGTTAATGTTGATAATGTTATCTTTGGTGTCTCCACTTACCTATCATTTATGAATAGAGCAACATCTATAAGTCATCACCAAGTTTTTGAATCTCCTATTATGCCAGCTCTCTTCCACTACTCAGCTATGCTTGTGAGTGATCATTGCCTCCCTACTGGTTTTTCTGCCTCTCTCAGGCACATCCATTCATGTTTCATGCAACATGCTGTAAATGCCCACTGTGTGCCAATGTTCTGCCATGGGTAGGAGGCAAGCATCACATTAAAGAAGAGCCTAAGTCAGGCTCTACACATAAATAGTCACATAGTAAATGCAGTGACAGACTGTAGTAAAAGAATCAGGGCATTACTGATGTGGGAATGTGAAGAAGACCACAGAACCAGACTAGGGGTTGGACAGAGGTTCTGTGTTCAGACCAAGAATGTCAGAGACATTAATGATGTCTGTAAGATTTTTAGATTCCATGGTTTACACTGATGGTTGAACAGAGGTACCTCAGTTCACAAATTTAATTTGTTCTATGATTTTGGAAAAATCATAGTTTGTGTTTGTGGGAAAGATGGCTGTGGTTTTGTTTGTTACCTGATGTAGAGTTTGCAAACAGAAACAAAATTTTGCTGAACGCTCCTGTTTGCCAACCAAATGTTTGCAAACAAAACCACTTGTGAACTGAGGCACTGCTATACTTTTGCTTGAAGTGAAATTCTAGTCAGTTCTAGGGGAACATCTGAGTAGTTCAGATGCCACTTCTACTACCTATTGCAGAAAGTAACAAATAGGAGATGATTCCTTCTAAGCTTCCCCAACATTTCCCCATCTTGTGTGTGTAGTCACTCCCCCTCTCTTCCTCTGGCCAACCTAGAGGTTCTCAAGCTGTGAAAGTACCGTGTCCACTGCTTCTGATGCCACAAGGGACAGTGGATCCCTTAAATGTTTCAAAAGTCAAAAACGAATGAAAAGACATCTTAATATGACAGTAGATAAAATTATTTGAATAAATATAACTTTGTGCATGTGTATTTTTTCATGCTTTACTGTTTGGCAAAGGCCTTTGGGGTATTGCAGCCTTGTAGTGCTCTTCCCTGTCTACTTCTCAGTCTCAATTATGTAGACCTCATCTTTAACATTGTTTGAAACACAACGGATACCTCTTTTTAAAAAATTTCCAAAGATCCTCTTCCATTCGTAGGCTGCATATCTTTATCTCTTTTGTTTTCTTGGCACTGGTCATTTGCTGAGGCATGTTCTGGTTCGTGCAGCCTGTTTTCGTCTCCCCGTGTTATTCTAAGGCCTTACCTGGGACAGATGGCATGACTAATGTCACTGTTTCCTAGAAACTGCCTGAGCCAATTCCACTCCTGCTAGTGGCTAAGAGCAACATCTGATAACTTTATTCTTTGAGGTTTTGAGTTAAGACCATTCCTTAAGCCATTTAGAGGGCAGAGCTTGACTCATAGGTTCTGAGTTCAATCACTGATCAAATCTTTCCTAGTGCAGGTTAATACTTTGTTTCGAATTCCCAATTTTGATGTTTCTTTAATTTGATGTGCCCCACCTCTAGGAAATAGTCTTCTAGAATCTCAGGATTATAGTTTACAATGAAAAAAATAATTTATGTATGCAATAAATATATGAAACGTGTATTCAAATTGGATTACCTGGGTTGAAATTTAAGCCTTTATTTATTAATAAGGTATTTGATCTTGGCCAAGTTACCCAGCATCTCTGAGCTTTAGTTTGTTCACCTGTAAGAATGAGGCAATTTATGCTAGTCTCACAGAATTATTATTTGGTTCAAATAAATGAATAGGATGGAAATTTCTGAAATGGAAAGGTACTGTAAAGATATAATGTATCATTATTTGGATCCACGTTCTTGCATTCTGTTGTTACCAACAAAATCCTATTTCAATCATCCATACTTCTGACAAAACTTTGTCTCATGAAGATGTAGCTCCTTAAATGTAATGCAAATTTTTATTGATCTCTTGCCACTTGGGAATACTTCTATTTTAAGTTTTATTCTAACTATAAAATAATATTAGTTACCTTTAAATAAATTTGCATTTGTGAAAGAAAACACTGTAATTAATACTCATGTTTCTGGGGTATTAATTTTTTTATAGAAATTTTTGAACATACAAAAAAATATAAAAAGAGAAAATTAAAATAACTTATGCCCCCACCATTCCAAGAACTGATGTCAACATTTTGGTATATCTTTTCACTCTTTTTTTTTTTCTTTGTTTGTTTTTTTGAGACAGAGTCTCACAATGTAGTTCAGGCTGACCTTGTACTAACTTTGTAGTCCAGGCTAGCCTCACACTCAGTATCCCCCTGCCTCAGCCTCCTGAGTGCTGGAATTACAGGTGTACACCACCATGCCTGACTTCAATAGTTTTTGAATATATACTTTAACAAAATTAACATCAGAATGTTTAGGTTGCTTTTCTATCTGTTCTTTGAAGTGTGACAACATGAGTATTTTTTTTTTTTTTAGTTCTTTTATTGGTACATTTTAGGTATACA
>NW_004624778.1:1138268-1170346 GCF_000247695.1 Heterocephalus glaber
TTCATGTAAAATTTTAATATAGGATTTAAAAAATTTAGATTTAATGATGTACACTTGCATATTAAAACAAAAACATCTTTTTAAAAATAGTATTTTAGCATGTAGTATTAGTATTTTCATTTTATGGTATAAAAGCATTACTTTGGGATGTTCTTTTAATTATGCCATAAAAAGATTTTTATGGGAAAGATTTAAAAAGAAGAGACTATCACTGAAAGTGGATTTTTTAATGAGAATTGAGAATTGAGAAAAATGGATCCATTTCAGACTAAAAAAAGCAATGGCATCCAAACATTCTTACTACTTATCAACTTATATAAATTGAGACTGTACATATTACTGCTGAATAATTTCAATTTATAATCCATATAGTCTTCTTAGATAAAATGCTTCTTTATTTCTACTTACTTTTTGTTCATATAAAATGTATTGCCTTTTTACTGTGTATTGTCCTTTAATGATATCTTTTAAAATTTATTTTAAAGTCTTCAAGCTCATGTATCATTTTTACCTTCTTATCACTTTCGCTTTTACTGTCTGGTTTGTCCCTCATTGGCTTGGCCTTCCAATACTGTGCCTCGTGATTTTGAAGGCTACAGAAACTTGAGGAAAACAATCGAGAAGAAAGAAGGTTGGAATATTTCCCAGGTTTTTTATTAAAATGTCATTTAACTACCTAGCTGCCATTAACAAATAAATGTGTTATAGAATTATAGATTGCTTCAGACTAGATTAGCTGTATACTCCTAGAAGTGATGACAGTTTTAAAAAAAAGTAACAAAGGTGCCAGATCAATGTGATCATTATGTATACCTAAAATGTACCAATGAACAATTAATTTTTTTAAAAAGTAGTTTTTAATAGTAAAATCTTTGCATTTCACTTGAATAAAAATTTAGGCAATTTCATGTGGCTGTAAAGTATCATAATTACTTATGATTTAACTTTTTAAATGTAAAAATGACCAAATAGAACCTGTACCATTTGATCTTAAAAAATCAAGAATTCTGTATCTTTCAGAAACTTGTGAGCAGGGTGGGAATTATTGATTGGGAGAGAATTGACAGTTTGTTATAGTGCATGCCGACTTGTGGGTGGGCCTTTCTTCTCTTTCTTATTTGTTGAAATTCTTTCTCAGAAAACATTAAAATGGCAACAAAGCAAAAGGAAACTGTGGCCTTTGATACAGATAAAATTTCCAAGGCATTCTTAAGATTGAACTAGAAAAACAGTTTTGCTTTTAAAATGTTATTTGAAGTGAGCATCAGAATCAGGATAGTCTCCTTTTTTCATGTTTGAAACTTGAGCAAATTTGGAAGCAGATTTCTGAACTCTGTATAATGAAAGTTTGCATTTTACTGATGCATAATTGTGATTACTTAAGCAAAGATCAAGTAATATTTTACTTATTAAAATTTTTCTTCATTGATTTTTAAAAGGAGTAATTAGATTATACAGCTATATTAAGAAAACAAACTTTTTTCAAAATAATATTCAAGTACTTTTGAGGTACCACTTTAGAAAATTCATTTCTTACTTAAGAATTTTTACTGTGCAATTAAATGAATATCTCACTTTAAATATTTTAAAAGTTAAAATTTTTATTTTCTTTAAATTATTTTGTAATATACATTTTATAATTATATTCTACATATTATGTAATATTCTAAAGTTTCTACACTTATATTCTATGAGTCTATAACTTAAAATATTCTATAATTAGGATATCATTCTAATTGTCTTTAGGTAACACTAGAACTCACCTGGTCACTATATATTTAGGACAATATATTTATCATTGGAATTAAATTAAAGCATTACAACTTTGAAATTTCTTCTGCTTTGACAGATCAAAGTAAGATGTATTATTAAAGTTATATGTGGAATAGTTTTACCACAAATTGTTCAAATCTTTTAAATAAATGTACATAGTAGACAGACTTTGTTTTCAACTTTCATGTGATATCAGAAGGCTAGTAGAAGGGTGTCCAGAACAGTACCTCTCAGCTGTAAGTGTACATTCATGTCTCTGGGGATTTGGATAAGAATGAAGATTTAGCTTAGGGAGACTGAGGTGGAGCCTGACCTGCATATCTAACAAGCTCTAGTGGAGCAGATGCTTCAGGTCTGAGATGAATTTTGAGTGCATGATTTGAGAAGAAGGAGAGTATCAGCCTGGCAGCCAGGACACCTTATATTAGTCAGCATGAAGGGATCAACTTCTCTAGACCACAGTTTCTTTTTTGTTTGTTACCTGAAGGGGTTAATTGCTAATATTCCTTCCAGCTCCCAAGATTCTGATTCTATGTCAAGTGCAAATTTAAATATCTTCTGTTGCTGCTTAGATATTTTAGGCATCAATTTGCCTTACTTTAATGAGGAAAACTTGAATATTTGAGGATAATAACAAATACCAACTTGTATTTTAAAAGCTAAAGCTTTAAAAGTATTGATAAAACTAAATAATGTAAAGTTATAAGCACTGATTTTTCTGTGTTAAAATGGTACAGACAACTTATGATACATGATTTACTATGTAAGTATTAGACAGTATTTGCTATGCTGGATGTCGGTGACTTGGGCGGGGTGGGATGGGGTGTTGAGTCAGGTGTTTGGAATAAAGTGCTCGAAAGGCGCAAACCTGAGTGGAAGGGAATTTGGCATAGAACTTGAAGCTATGAAGGAATCAATGACAAAAATTGAAAGCTACAACAGTTGCATAAGGGAAGGAACATGGGAGACCTTCCCAATACATTCTTCTTTCCTGGCCCTAAGCCTGGAACCTGTACCTCACTATTTGAGTTTGTGTTGCCAGGCTTTTAATATGATTGGATGAGGGGGGAATTTCTTTTTAAATTTTTAGCTTAAACTGCATGTCAGTAGGAAACCAGCAGTCCTAGTATATGACAGTCAATTTAAAGAGGCATTCAATATATCATGTAAAGTTGTCTATTTGTTATAAAGGTTCAGGATGATTCCTTGTTTTCTTCAAATTCATTTTTCTTTGTAATAAAATGATGTAACAGTACTCATGAAACTATATTACAATTTACTTGAGTCCACTTAAGACTATTTTATTGATATTTTTGCTGGTACTTTCTTCCTATTCCAGAGACATGCTGTTTTCTATGCAGTTTTCAAACCTGACATTGTGTTCCAGCTGAGCTACTGTGTGAGACACACACACATTCAGAGGCACTCATAGTATTTAGCAAATACTGCTGCAGAGTTAGTGTGTGACAGGCCCTGAACACGGGATATAGTGCCGAGCCATACAGATATGATCTTTGCTGTTATGAAGCTTTCAGTCTACTGGGGGAGATAGATATAAAATAAAAAACCACATAAATAAACAAAGTACTGACTCTGAAAAGCACTTGTAAGGGAAACATTTATATTCATTCTGTTCTAAGTACAAAAATATCTGAGAATAGAAACCTAGAGTTAAGCAGCATCGAGTGATACTAACATATGAAAGTTTTTGCCTAGAAACTAAAAATAAATCTATAGATTGGGGAAATTATTTAATATAGCAGAATATCTAAAAGAGAATAGCTGTTATGAATCCATTCTGTTAGTTTTAAAGCTTTTTCTAGAGGAATTTTATTTGTAGAATATTGCCTTGTCCAAGTATTCTAGTTATTTGTAGTGATTTAAAAATGTTGCAATAGCTCAGAAACATAGAGAGTCATTTAAAGTTCACAGTGTTAGTATTGCTTAACTTGATTAAGTGTGTAAGTCTAATGAACAAAAGTGTAGCTCCTGTGGATAGCCAACCATGGTTGCTAAATCCAAAAAAGGTCAGAATAATTTGAGTGTGCAGCAACTTTGCTCACTCTCATCTTTTTCTCAGGACCATCAGGGCTGAATCAGTTTAGTTCTAACCACGATCTGACACCAGCCAGTGTGTAGTTATGGCTATAAGCATTTCATAATGGAAGAGGAAGGTTCCAACTACATGGTGAATCTTGGGCCAGTGTTGGAATTCCTAGTTCATTCGGCAGGCAGCTTGAACTTAAGTTTTGGTATGCAAAGACCCATTCTGCAAGAACATGATGAGAAATAGCTCTGTGCTGTGGGGATGGTCTGATAAAACATTTGAGCACTTGGATGGACAGAGCCAGTGTAGACAGACTCACTGTAGACAAAGTTCATATTGATCTTTAAATTTATTCTTAGACTCATTAAGATATTAATAAAAATGAAGTTCTTAAAGACATATTTATATGAGCACACTTTTATGCGTTCACATGAGAAAACAAAAATGTCACTTTTTATTTCTTTTGCATTTACATTTTGCCTTACATTGTAATCAGTTGGCTGTCCTCTGACTAGTTCTTTGCTGTCTCGTCAGATCTTATGCTTCAGGGTGTAATATATTCCTCAGTGTTTCTAGAAAATAAGCATTTCCCCAGTCGTGTACATCATGGTACTATTGGTTGAATGGTGTTTTATGTATTTCTCTGAAGCATCAGATAGGATAGTTTGCTTAGTCAAGTGACGAACTCTTTTAGTTTGTGTTGACAAGTAATTAGTAGTTTTTTAACAACACAGAGAAAAAAGTTAACAATTTTCCTCTGTTCTTTAACAGTATACCCTTATGCTCTTTTTTAGTTTGGCCGGGAAAGAGGACTATGCAGACACGGACCAAGAGAAGAAAGAAGAAAAAGCTGCTTTAGAAAGAGAAAACAATGAGTTAGAAGTGGTAAGTATGGAAGAATGAATTTGTAAATTTTAGACACAGGTTATTGGTTGCAGATAACCATAATAATTTATATGTAGAAAAAGGAAATGTTTATCATAAACCCAGTGTATACTGTTTCCTTCAGGACTTCTGTTCTTCAGAAGCATGAGCTATCAAATATTGGCAACTCAATAGGCATCTTAATCTGGTGTGCTGTGAAAGCATTATATGTATGAGAAGACCGACTCCTAGGAGGAGTCATGTACTCTTTGAAGACAAAATTATTATATGATGATCTTAAAATCTTGGAGTGATTTTTGAATTAATGAAAAGTGAAAAGCTTGTGCTTCTGTACTCTGTTGCCCAGCAGTCTTTCTTTGAGGCAATCAGTTTTTTTTTTTACTAACATTGTGCTTTACCTGGTCACAAATCACATTTCAGGAAGAGAGTCAGGAAGTGAGTGATCATGAGGACGAGGAAGACGAGGAGGATGAAGATGACATGGAAGGTGGAGAAAGCTCTGATGAGTCAGATTCTGATTCAGATGAAAAAGGTACTTGGGTTTTGTATGAGGGCAGCAATTCATTTGGGGAAGTTATTTGAACCACAATAGAGAACTCAGCATTTTCACTGCATTCTTGATGAAAGCAGCTTTTATGGCTACTGACTACATATGCTCCCCAAGGCTCCTGTGCTAAGCAGTTGGGCTCCTTCCCTTACTGGGTTTAGTCATTGTGTTATTTCCATTCTTCTTTAGTACAAATAGTGTCCGTTGTCCTGACCAAGGTGAGCACTGTCTTTTCACCTTTTTAGAATTTGGTTGACCCCGGAAATGTCCCTAACAGCAGCCAAGTAAATACGTAACTGTGGATGATGGATTTTATATTCTTTGTAAGTTGTAATTACGATACTTTGGCTTATTCCCAGTATTTTTATTTTCTTCTTTTATAAATAGCCAATTACCAAGCAGACTTAGCAAATATTACTTGTGAAATTGCAATTAAGCAAAAGCTGATTGATGAACTAGAAAACAGCCAGAAAAGATTGCAGACGCTGAAAAGGCAATATGAAGAGAAGCTCATGATGCTGCAGCATAAAATTCGGGACACTCAGCTTGAAAGAGACCAGGTGCTTCAGAACTTAGGTAAGAATTATATGTAGTGCAGGTGAGACTTCAAACTATATCATCAAATGAGTTTTTATCTTCTCTTCCTTCAGGAGAAAAAATGAGAACCCACATTAAATTTTTTTTCCAAGTCTAAGTTTGTCCTTTTTGTTGAAAAATTATATATCACGTTAGTTTGTCTCCTGTTAAATATTATTATTTTTTTCATACTGACATCTATTTTGTTTTTTTCATACTTATATCTCTCTAGGCCATTTGCTTTCTACAAAGTGTGTTGTTTTAATGTCTTTATTTATGAGTGTGCCATTTTTAAATTTTAAAAACTTTTATAATTTCAAACAGATTCAATAGATAATTAAGAGGAGATGGCTGAAAGACATTCTGGAGTTAAGGGGTTCAGGTGTCTAGGATGTAGCTAGTCATAAGTTATAAATCTATGAAATAAAAATTTATATCTTACAAAAAATAGAAATATTGTTGGTCATTTAGGCTCCGTGGAATCTTATTCAGAAGAAAAGGCAAAAAAAATTAAGTCTGAGTATGAGAAGAAACTCCAAGCCATGAACAAAGAATTACAGAGACTCCAGGCAGCTCAAAAAGAGCATGCGAGGTTGCTTAAAAATCAATCTCAGTATGAAAAGCAATTAAAGAAATTACAGCAGGATGTGATGGAAATGAAAAAAACAAAGGTATCCATTATGTTTTCATTAAGGTTTGATGATGAAGATGCTTTTATCATTTGGGACAAGAAATGATTGTGATTGTTTCTATATTCAATAAAAAGTAACCCAGTCTTACAAATGATGTACTTCCTTTTGACAAGTGGAAGTTTTTTTCATATAGTCATTCATCATCAAAGAAAATAATGTGGTCAACAGGGATTATCAGTCTTTGATGTGTTTTCTCTTCTTACAACTTCTCCACAAGGTTCACAAACCATATAGTGCTTCATACGTGGAAAAAACCTTAGATAATAAAAAAACACTATCTACTACCTAGTTTACAATATTGTAAACAGGCACTAAGCCTCCTGTGTATGTCATTCTGATCATATTTCTCATTCTCTTAAGAGGTAATTACTATCTTGAATTTGTACAAGTTTTTTTCCTCTGACAAAAAAGAGTATGTGAATCCTGATTTTTTTATCTGTTATTTTTGTGGGATCAATTATTTGTAAGATCTGGCATGAAAATTAATGTAGTTACTTTAAAATAGCTAACATGGAAATGATTTAGGAAATATCATATGTTGTGTAGCTATTAACAACAACAACAGCTACAAATTATTAGGTGCTTACTATTTATTAGTAAGCCCTTTTACAATCACCATTAGGTACATTGAATCCTGACAATAGTCCAGTGTTGTGGAAATATTATTTCCACTGTACAGATGAGTACATCAAAGCATAGAGGTTAAGTAACTTGTTCATGATCACACATATACTGATAATAAGTCTCAAAATTCCATTCAAATTATAGAGTAACTGAACAAAAGCATAGAGCAGTAAGCAGTTTGGCAGAACTGTCTTAGAAATAGAAATGTATTAATCATGCAGAAATAAGAATCACTAAATGTTACTCCACTTGTTTTCCTGTTAAGTATTCAGAATTATAAGAACCTACTTATATATCTATGGCTTATTTAATTAATGTTGTGATAGAGTAATGCCAATAAGTGTACATACTTAACTTTAGGTTCGCCTAATGAAGCAAATGAAAGAAGAACAAGAGAAAGCTAGACTGACAGAATCTAGAAGAAACAGAGAGATTGCTCAGTTGAAAAAGGATCAACGTAAAAGAGATGTGAGTAGACTTAACTCTCACACAAGAATACTGTACAGTGAACAAGAGTGTTTAATTTAGGTGCAGATTGAGAATCATAGAAAAGCATTAATTTTATAAAATAATATTTGTTATATAGTATATGGATGATGGTAATTCGGTGTAAAAGTTCATGAAAAACTGGTAGTATGATAAATCTTACTTGAGGTTTATTTCTTAAGTGATGATAGAAATGATAAAGAATGGCTGGTTTTCTCTGAAAAGGTAAAGGTACTGGTTTGAGTATTATTTAAGATAGTAATTTCAGGATGGTTTTCAAGATAATTTTTTTACCAGGGATTTTTACAAATGTTTTTGGAATAATAACCAGTCCTGACTAGAAGAGGCTTTTCTAAGAACTATAAAATTTTTCATACCCTTTGACTTAAGAATTTTCCTATGAATTCAGACTAAAAAAAATCTAAAGTCAGAAAAATTGTTATTTGTTAAAACCTTCACTTTAGTGTTATTTATAATTGTGAAAAACAAAAACAATGTTGCTTTTTAGTAGGGATAATGGGTAAATAAATTATCATTTATTGTACTTAGTGTATTGTTATTTACCCATTAGAAATTGAGACTTAGAAACTGAGCATAGTAGTACACACCTGTAATCTCAGCCCATTGGGAGGCTGAGGCAGGATGATTTCAAGTTCAAGTCCAGCTTGGGCAGTTTAGTGAGATTGTCTCAAAATAAAAAATGCCTAGGGTTGTAGCTCAGGGTGAAGGCCCTGGGTTCAATCCCCAGTGTGGAAAAAAATTGAGATTTGGAAACAGTATAGTTCTATATAAAATGATTACAATTTAATACTAAGTGCAAAGTAGTACTTTCTGTATGTATACTTGAAAAAATTTCAATGAAGTATGCATACCAACAAGCTAATTATAGTTAGGGTTACAGATCTCAAATTTTTGGAAATACGATTTTTTAAAAATGAAAATATGTATTTATAATTTTTTCCTTAGACATGAGAACATTGCTCCATCCCCTAGCCCATTATTCACTATGTTTCAGCCATTGTTCCTATTTTCTTGCTCAGTTTTTTCTGAATCCTCTCTGGAAAAATATGGTCATATAGTATATTTTAGAAAGTGGAATATGGAAGTCTACTTTGGGATATGAAGAGAACCCTTAGGGAGATAAAGAGGAGAGAGTTATAAGGTAGAAAAGTATATATTTTGGCCAAATGACTCATATATTTATAGCTCTGTTTCTTTCTTCTTTTCTCCTCTCAGAATAGCAACATATTTTAATAACTGGTGTAATTGTCATATTCAATTCCTGAGCATTTTAGATTTATATAATTTGTTCCTATTGAAGGCAAGTAGAAACATAACTTATTGCCTATTTTTCTGCTATTTAAAAAAATTGAGACAATTTACATACAAAAGTCATCAAAGCGTATAGTTCAAGTTTTACTAGATTTGGAGTTGTGCAAAAATCATTACTAATTCTAGAGCATTGTCATTACTCCAGAAAGAAACCCCATACCCACTGAGCAGCCATACCCCATTGCCCCTTGTTCCCCGACAACCACAAATCTGCTTTTGTCCATATGGATTTGCCTACTCTGGTCACTTCATGGGCATGGAATCCTACCACTATATGGCCTTTTATACCGGCTTTCACTTAGTGTGATATTTTCAACATCCAGTAGAATGTACCAGTTATCATTTATTTTATGTCTAAATGGATAAAACACATTTTTAGAAAATCCATTCTTTATTGATGGAAAATTTGGGTACAGTATTTCTACTCTCTGTCTATTTATTTTGTTTTTAATCAAAACTTTTATATGATAAGAGTAATTGTACTATCTCTTTCTTTATTACTAATTTATATGAGGTATGTGAGATCGATATTGAACAGTTGAGTCCTGGGATGAAACTTTTGAATTTTATCCTAACATACGATGTCTATATTGTATTATAAAGGTATGAGGCTGTCTAATCACATATGATGCTAATACTCAGACTTCTCTCCCACATATTTGTTTGTGCGCAGATTGGGCCCCTTTCTAAGTTGTTACTTGTTATATTCGTTGAATATGACACAAAGTGTGATGTTTGTATACCATACAAAAATATGAATAAACTTGAGATTTGTATTAAATAGGAAAATTTAATGTAATAAAAAGTTTCAAGCTATATATTAATTTTGGCTTTTGGTAGCTCATTCAGCTAAAACATATTTATTAACTTTGCATCTGTGACTGTCACTGTGGTAGACAACGTGGTTATGGCAGTGATGAAATAGAATCCTTTTCTCAGTTCTTCTCTGATGAGATAAGAATGTGTACAAACATGAAATGAATAATCCATTTGGATTTGGGATACAAACATGAGGCATTGTATAACATACTTTAAGTGCTAGGAGGGATGTTCATATTCAAATCTAATTCTTAAGCTTTGACAGAGATTGAGGAATTGAATAAATGATAGAACCATCACTAGGATCCATGTTCTTTTTCAGTCCAAAATTATTTCCTAAGTAAAAAGTATTTGCACATAGTAAGCAGTATAGCATTTGTTAAATAGAACTATGTGGCTTAGAGATAAAGTTTCATTTCTTAGGCGGGGATGGCTGTATCAGTATGTGTTTATGTTTATAAGAGAGCTATGTCTATAATAATGGAGACAAGTCATTAACTCAGATTCTGCTGATAACTCTTGTAGTTTCCAGGGGCAGGGGAAATATGTTAGCATAAGAATGGAAAGTATTGTATCTTTCAGCTTACTATTTCAATTTATTCATTTATCTTATAGCATCAACTTAGACTTCTGGAAGCCCAAAAAAGAAACCAAGAAGTGGTTCTTCGTCGCAGAACTGAAGAGGTACAGTAAGCAAGTTGATCATTTGGAGGAATTAGTCTGACTTTGAGATAAATGATGTATTTGTGTGGGCTGACAGAATGAGACGATACTTGGTGCTGTTTCAGGTTACAGCTCTTCGTCGGCAAGTAAGGCCCATGTCTGATAAAGTGGCTGGGAAGGTCTCTCGGAAGCTGAGCTCCTCTGAAGCCCCTGGTCAGGACACGAGTTCCAGTGCTGCTGCTGTTGAGACAGAAGCATCAAGGGCAGGCACCCAGCAGAAAATGAGAATTCCTGTGGCAAGGGTCCAGGCCTTACCGACGCCCACAGCAAATGGAACCAGGTCCGCATGATGCCTCTGTTCCTTCTGACATGATGAAATGTGTCTCAGTGGGCAGTGCACAATCAAAGAAGTGCATAACAATTACATATGTGTGTTCTTATATGATTATAGAAAAAAATATCAGAGGAAAGGATTGATTAGCCGAGTGTTCACCTCCAAGACAGCCCGCATGAAGTGGCAGCTCCTGGAGCGCAGGGTCACTGACATCATCATGCAGAAAATGACCATTTCCAACATGGAGGCCGACATGGACAGACTCCTCAAGGTGCAGAATAGTCTCGGCTGATCTTTAATTTTGCTTTTCCAAACTCTGGGTACAATAAATACTTACCAGATTGTTGTCTTATTTTTGATTGTACTGTGTATTTGCTTTTTAAAATGCAGTCTGTGTTTTTAATAGCAACGGGAAGAACTCACAAAAAGAAGAGAAAAACTTTCAAAAAGAAGAGAGAAGATGATCAAGGAGAGTGGAGACGGGGATAAGAATGTGGTTAACATCAACGAGGAGATGGAGTCACTGACTGCTAATATAGATTACATCAATGACAGTATTTCTGATTGTCAGGCCAACATTATGCAGATGGAAGAAGCAAAGGTTTGTAATTTAGAAGATGCTTAACAGCTTAATGGGAAGTATTTGGTATCATTTTATTTATCTTTAAAAAGTGCTTTGAACTTTTATATGAAGGAATTTTTATTTATTGGCTTAATCTGATTCTCAAGTATCACCACTCCTTGTCAGCTTTTGAGATTTCTCTGCTACTTTTGTGATTTTGCTTATTGTTTGTACAGCTCATGTACCATTGGTTACATCCTGCCTTGAATTCTCAACTGTGTAAATGTGTCCTTTTCAAGTAGACCATATGTTTCTTGATATAGGGATCAAACGTGGTATTTTTCCGACCAGTCTCATTTTCTATTCCAGTACTATCAAATCAATACATTAGACCTTTGCCTTTTGCTTAAATACATCCAGATCAAAGTAATGATTATAAAACACTGGTTCCATGCAGGAAGAAGGTGAGAACTTGGATGTCACTGCAGTCATTAATGCCTGCACACTTACAGAAGCACGATACCTGTTAGATCACTTCCTGTCCATGGGCATCAATAAGGTAAGTTTTAACTAGATTTTTACTGGAAACCGTCTGGATTAATTTGTTGTAGTTATGCTTCTCTTTTCAGTAAACCTCTTGTAATAAGGAAGATCCGTAATTGGAAGTGATTTTTTAAACCTTTCTGTAGAGTTAAGAAAGTCGGTGATATGTAAATTAATTTCATTAGCCTATCACCTATTTTACTTGTGTTAGAACAGATAAAACATCTTGAAGAATAATTTGCGTTTTTCTTTAACAAAGAAAAAAATTCTCAAGGTGAGCAAATTTGGTGATGTAACTGGCTTAATACTGATCATTTGCAACTGGAAAGAAAATCAGATGGAAAACAGGTCATCCTCCCTTCTCTTTCAAATGTGTACACTCTAATATGTCACCAGTAAAGGATACAGTGACTTCTGACTCCCTTGTTTTCTGTGCCAGGACTGTGCCAGACACTTAATGTTAGGTTCTCTCACTTCATCTTCACGGTGTGCCAGGAAATAGGTATTGTTTGTGTCATTTTATGTGAAGAAACAGAATCAAGAGGGTAACATTTTGGCAGGTAAACTCGTCCAAGGTTTCCAAGCTTTAAGTGAGGAACTGAGGCACACCCAGGTGTGTCTGAAGTCAAAGCCCATGTGTTGTATAGATTTGCTATGCGATGCAGATCTTTATGTACTAGATACTATTTTGTGTGACCTAAGAACTTTGTTGTTGTGGTTGTAACTGCAGGGTCTTCAGGCTGCCCAGAAAGAGGCGCAAATCAAAGTACTTGAAGGTCGACTCAAACAAACTGAAATAACCAGTGCTACTCAGAACCAGCTCTTATTTCACATGCTGAAAGAGAAAGCAGAATTAAACCCTGAGCTAGACGCTTTACTAGGCCATGCTTTACAAGGTAATTTGAACTAAATTTTAGCTAATAAATTGCATGATAGCATTGCTCTCTGCACATGGACAGTGTATCTCTTCTTCTATGGCCTGATTGAATAGATGCTATACTTACTTATGCTTTTCATAGTCATTCTTTCTTTAATTTGCATGTGTATGTAAACTTTGGGGGAAGTAATTATTGTAGTTCCAAGAAGTGATTACCAATTTAAAAAAGACTTACTTTATCTTATTAAGCAATTGGTTTTTATGGACAAAGAAGTCCAACGGAGGTTATGAATTGATTATTTAAATAACTTAAAAGATTAACCAAGTTTCATTACTTTGCTCTGCATATCTAACTGCTCTAAAATAAATTTATAAGTGTTTGTTATGGCATCTATTCCATGTATCTTATAAATGGTACATAATCTTGTTTTATGTGAGAGTTCTTAACATTGGATCTGTTTTGATTGGAGTATTGCTTTTTGTTTCCTTTTGCTGTTATTTATACAGATCTAGATAGCGTACCATTTGGTAAGTATGTCTAGCTTTCTGTGTACCCTACAGCTGCATGAATTACTAATTGTTCATGTACACTAATTGTGGTACATCTTATATTGAAAATTTTTATTGGCAGCCAACTGGTTTTTGCATGATCTTTTTTGAAATGTACCCATGATCACAAGCATACTAAGTCTTTTGTTTTTATTAAACATTCTTGATTTTAAAATTCTTAGGTGTTTGGAGAAGTATGTTTCAGTTAATTGTCTCTTTTACTCTTTGGGCTCCAGTTTCATAAATCCTCTGAGCTCTTTCTCTTTCTCATAGGAAAACACAGAATATATGTTTTTTTAAATTTTTAGATATATATATATTAACTTGTATCTGTTGTTTTAACCTCACAAATAACTTTCTTTTGTATATATCTTTGGTATGTATTTGCTCGATTCTCATCCATTCTTTATTTTTATAAAATTAGGCACATATTTTTAATATTATAAATTGAATAAAACTACCTCCTTTATGTGGAAAGTTTGTTGCCATATTTATAATCATAAGCATAATATTTTCAAATTAGAAGGGTCTTTAGAGATCACTGAGTTTAGAGGTTTCCTTTGAACATTTTCTCCTTACACTCCAAAATCCACATGAACAATACCCACACATCAATAATGTCTCAGCCTCCTCTTAGTGACAAAGATGGTTAGGACCAGGAGTATTAGGGAAATTTTATTAATGGTGATAATTTTGAATGATTATTTTATAGAATTTTTTAAAACTAAAATGATTTTAAAATCTAGTCATAACTTTTTCCCTAAATTACACAGTGATTAAATTTTCTAAATGGTTATACTTAAAAGAGAGAAAATAACTGGAAGTTTAAGTGTAATTACCTCTGTGAGTGACTAGAATAAACAATCTATGAATCAGCATTTATTTTAAATGACAAGGTGTCATAGAAATAAAACATTGGACCTGTTTGATTTTTGTACTGCATTTTAATTTTTATTTTATTCTTTGATTTTTATAGTATTTCCTTGAGATCAACTGCATGATATGTATAATAGTGCAATGTACATATGAGAAATCTGTTATTTTAAGCTGTTCAAGCTGTGGTAAAGAAGTACAAGTGATTAAAACAAACCATGTTAGGCTGCTCAAGTACATAAACAACATTTGTGCCATTCTGTATGTTTTTTTTTTTTTTTTGGTCCTGGGGATCGAACTCGGGGCCTTGCGCTTCTGCAGCAGGGAGCGAAACCACTGAGCTAAATCCCCGGCCCTGTGCCATTGTGTATATTATCAAGCAAATTTTCTTCTCCTCCTTCTTCTTCTGTTCCTTCTCCTCCCCTATCCTTCTTTCCTCCTCTTTTTCTCTCTTCTCTTCCTCTACTTCTTCCTCTTCTTTCTCTTCCTTCTTATTCCTATCTTTATCCTTTTCTTCTCCTTTCTCTTTCTCCCTCTCCTAATGTGGGTTCTCCTTCCCTTTGTTCTTCCTGGTGTCTCAATTTATAGATATATAGGATGTCTTTTAGCTTGAAAGAAAACTTCTTTGCTATTCTTTTGTGAAGAAAAATAAGCTGCTAATTTGATGAGCAGTGTTGCTTTTTACAACTTACAAACAACTTTCAATGCTCAGTTTGAAGAAGAGTAGGAAGCAGAGAATAAACCCATTCAGATGATGTAACCTATGACTCATGACAGAATTTTACCCTATAGATTGGGACATCTTCTAGACCAGAGGATCTGGAAGAAGAACATGCAAAGAGAAAGAAATCCAAGTTAAACCCTCAGAAGTTATATCATCATAGATACCTTGCTTTAAAACTTTTAGTTAGCTCTCCAATTTATTGCAAATTTTAGGCTAGGTGCTGGATTCAGAGATGAGTGAGACACTAATCGTGTCTCCAGCGACCCAGTGCTGAGTGTGACAGGTAGTAAAGACTGTGACCTTACAGTGCAGGAGTGAGTGAGATACTTACAAGGAGTAATGCGAGCACAGAGAAGCTTGGAGGTACTGTCGAAGGCTTTCTGGAGGAGGTAACTTTTGAGCTAAAAGACAGTACTGAAGCAGGCCAGCAAAGGGTCATTCTGGGAAGACAGCAGCACAGCTAAGGCATGGAGATGTAGCTATGATATTTTGTGCTTGAAGCCCACGAACAGGTTACTGCTCTGGAGCAACAAGGAAGGACAGGTCATGATGGAACTTAAGGCTAGGGGCTGAGCCAGGGCCAGCACCCCATGCTCCTAGGCTTGTACTTTTGTAACCTTTGAAGAACATCTTTCTTTTCTCTTTTTTTCTTCTAGTTGTATTGGGATCCCAAAGTCACCCCTACCTTTAGAAATTTGATAGATGACTCATGAGGCTCAGCATATAGTTGTATTTATAACTAAGATTGGTGAGGCAAATGTGGTAAGAGCTGGATCAAAAGGGAAAAAGGTATAGATGGAAGCTCCAGGAATCCAAGTGCAGGCTTTTTTATGTCTTCCTCACACATGAGAGATCACACAGAGTTCAGTCTTTCCTCACGAAGAAAAATGCAGCAATAAATATGTGACTTTGATGCCAGGGAAATCCATTAGGCATTCAGCATCCAAGGGCTTTTACTGGAGATGGTCACATAAGTACCCTGTGTTGGGCACATACCAGAATTCTAGACTCCCGGAAGGAAAACAAACATCAGTATAGGCTCTGTTGTTGGCACAGTCTAGGTATGGTGAGCAGCCTTTTTTAGTTAAGTGTTGACCTGGGACACTCTGAAAGGTAAGTTTTCTATGTCAGCCGAAGTATAGTTTTGCAAGCAAGTGTTTCTAAAGATAGCAGTCTCGGGGTTGCTATATTAATTATTTTCTCTACCTTTTAACATAAATATATGTATCTTTTCAGAAACTTTAAGTAGAGAGACTAGAAAACACCCCAGCTATTTGGTTAACTGCCATCAAAGTTAGACTGTGAAGGTTTACCTTGATACACATCAAAATTAGGACGTGTGGAAATTTTGTCTCTGCTTTCATTATAGCTTAAAGCTGCTATAATGAGAAAAGCTGCTGGCCTTGGGCTAGAGTTAATTTCTCAGAGGTGAGGGTACAATAGTGAGGTGGTGCCATGTCTACTGTTCAGAAAATCCCCGTACTCCAGGCCAGTCTCTGCCCTGAAGTTGTGTCTGAGTTGGTGACTGTGGGTGGGTCCTCGTTGGTCTGGCCAGGTTGGTTATGTGAGAACATAATTATCTCTAAGTAAGGCATACAGGCACAAGCAGGAATTCAGTGGTTTTTACCAAGTACTCTCATGATGCTTACAATTCTGGTTGGTTTAACCACTCCCTGCAAGAAAAATACCAGCAAATCTCAGCCTGCTTTCTTAGAGGCAAACAGAGGCTGGGCTTGGCATTTCTTTATAACCTTACTTTTTGTATTGTCAATGAATTCAATCACCTTAGCTCTGGATTATCCTGCCTCTGAAGCAACTCCTTAAGCTTCCTGTGAATGATGGACTGTGAGTTACACATTTCACTTCAGAAAGTAAATTCCCTGTGTGTGGGCCCCAGAGTGGGGACATCAGCAGAGAGCCAGAAAGTATGGAAAGATAGGAATTGTACTTCATCTGTATGACAGAAAATTTTAAAAGAGAGTGAATCCTATATATTTTTAGTTAAGATATATGTTTCTCATAATATCATCTTTAGTTTTGTGGAATGATTTTTATAATAAAATGTGTATGTTTTAAAAATTGTTAGGAGTTTGCTGACATTTTAAATAGTTTATTTTCTGTGGCTGGTTTTTTTTTTTAATGATTTTTCTACTTGTATATGTTTGATTCTCCTCTTTTTTTCTAGTCTGCTACAGTTGTTCTGAAATAGCAGTGGTTTGTTTGTATTAGTTTATAAAACTGCATGCAAACCTATTGTTTTCGTCTTCTGTGTACATGTGAATGGCTGCATGCTAATGAGTGACTTCTGAACATTTTTGTACACTCTACTTGTAGGCACAAATTTTAAAAAATTTAAAAGGGAGAAATATTTAAGTGTAGCAGTTGTGTTTACACTTACAAAATGTTAAACATTGGCTCAGGACATGAAAGGAAACTCATGTAGCATTTATTTTAACCTTGTGTTCTTAGTCACTAGATTTTTGTGTGTTTGGATAGTGCAGGATAAATACATGACCCTGAAAAAATATATTTATATAATTACATATATTCAGATAAATACATGATTTCATCCTCAACCTATAAATATGTTATTCTTCCATATATCATTACTTAAATTTATGGTTTTCCTATTTTAAACACATTTCCCCCAGAGCATATAATTAAGGAATTTCTTAGAAATATTATTCCACAAGTCTTTCTATTTTCATTCAGCTATTAAGACCACAGTGTCCATACTGAGGTATTGAGCTGATATTTATAGAGCATAGGGATTGTGGTCACCATTCAAATTGTGACATGTAGATAACACCTTTTGACTTTTTTTTATATAGAAAATCTAGAGGATAGTACTGATGAGGATGCACCTTTAAACAGCCCGGGATCCGAAGGAAGGTAAGAGAGCCTTTAGAGATGGAATAGATTTGATTTGTTCCTATAATATTTTTCATACTTTTATCTTGTATCAGTTGCTATAAAATAGAAATAATTTTGAATTTCATGCCTAATGAATTTCACTAGAAACATTAATGTGGGAGTCAAACTAAATCATGGGTAATCATCACATACTTTAAAATAAAAATACCAGTGTTTAAGGAAGAATGAATTATTTCTTAATGAATTCATTTTGATTTTAAGTATTGCCTCCCTGTGTCTTCCGTGCACATATACATTTTTTCATAGTTATAAACATGAAGTGCTAAACATACAGTTCTTGATTATAAATTATCTTTTAATCTTGTGGTTAACTTTTCATTTGTATATAGCATGCTGTCTTCAGACCTTATGAAGCTTTGTGGTGAAGTGAAACCAAAAAACAAGGTAAGGAGAATTGAAAATACCAGGCAAACATTTTTTCCACTGTTCTTTGTTACTGCTGTTAAACACAGGCCTCAGATTTGGCTCTTAGCACACCAGCAAGTGGGCATATTTTTTCCGAAAGTCTTTCATTTGCAAAAAATTAATTTTTTTTCCTATTCCTCTTTAAGTGATTATTGGAAAAAAAAAGTTTTGAAGAATCTTGCTGAAGCTTGGAATTTATTGTAATCTTGCAGTTTTTTCACTGGATGAAATGTGACTACAAAAGCCAATTCTTAGGCTACCTGTAGACCATGTTTCAGCCTACACTGGAAATCGTTGAATTTGCAGGAGACTTGAAATGTTAGCATTCTTTTACGTTCTTAAGTATTCTTTATTTATTTTGTTTAAAACATTCTTACAGTTTTTAGTAAATATTTGTTGAATGATTGAAAAGAATAATACGGTGCAAATGGACCAGGTAGATTGAAAGCCTGCGGAGAATTAGGTAATGTAGAAGAATGGTTTGCTTGGCCTGGGTGTGAAAGGATGAGTGGGAAGGGGTGGGAGCAATCACATGGTTCCCTGAAGATTGCATGCCCCAGCTGAGGCAGAGAGCCACTGTAAAGTCCTGCTTATTTTTGCCGTATGAGAATAGGAGCCTAAGGCTAACCAGATCCTTTGTTTCTTCCAGAGAAATTTTAAATATGGATTCTTGTGTAGTGTTTCCTGATGTTTAAAGCACTGGGAAAATTAATCAAAAATCATTTCCAGACGTTTTGTATTATCGTTGAGCTACTGGGTCGGCAGCATGTAGTTTGTGTTTCATTGTTCTGAGTGACCAAGCAGGTTACTAAACCTCAAAGAAAGCATTCTGCCATGGTTTGGGTCCAGTCCTAAGCAGAGAAGAGAATCCCAAGCCTGTTAGTTGTGCCCATGTGAGATGTCAAAGAGACGTAGGAAGTGGTGACCTGAAGGTCATTTTCCAAAAGAATTTGTAGTTAGGGATTCCCGAGAGAAAATTCTTTTCTGTCCTAGGGCCTTGGATGGGGAGAGTTGAAAGTGTAACAGATGGCTATAAGACAGTCTTTCTAAAAGTGTTCTGAAATGCTACCTGCTGCTGCTTTTGAACTGCCAAGATGCTGATAAGATCTTATATAATTTCTTTTTCACTCATTGAAAAAAAATGAAGTTGATTGTATATTTTAAATAGGTCTACACTACTATTGTGTTATGTGCCAGAGATATAAATTTGAGTAAAACAATGTGCCTGGCCTCTGGAGGCTTGTGATCTGGTAAACACTTTGAACATCTGTTGATTCCTAAGAGATACCAACAATCGATTCTGCACACTGATGGTGTATTCCCTTGGTTTTCAAGAGTAAGCAAAGGAATGCTGATAGTGAGTTTAGTTTCTAAGAAAATAACTTTACCAACCTCACCATACTGCCCAAAGCGGGTACAGGCTAGTATTGAATTATCCAGTGGGCAGATTAAACATAAAGGTCATCAAAATTGAAAAAAGAAATTAAAATTTATATTAAAAAGCATTGAAACATGAGAAAATCAGAATTTAGTTGAGCATCCCTGTAAGGACCTCTTGACTTCCTTATTTCACTCCTTCCTTCCTTTTTTTCTTCTCTCTTTTTAAATGTATATCAAAGGAGGGAGCCATTTGTTGTGCGATTGTACAGAGATAGTGGAGGCAGATTGTCTGGCTTTGCTGCTTGTTCTTTTTATGACCTTGGGCAAACTATTTAGCCTCCCTCTGCTTTAGTTTCCTCATTTGTGAGTTGTGATAATGATATCATCTGTCTACATGCTACTATAATAAAATATTTAGAACTGTGCCTGGCACATATGTATGTGCCCGTATGTGGTTATTGCGGCCTCCACAGGTCTTTTCTGGCTACATCTCTGGCTTGTCACTATCTCACATGCTCTGTTTGACATGCCCACTAGAGAAAGATATGCTAGTTTTTAACCTATTTCAAACTAATACAAATCTCTATTCCCTAATCAAGTTCTATGCAAAAGTTTGCTCCTGATTGCTTTTCCTTCCATTCTCTAACTAGGCCCGAAGGAGAACCACCACTCAGATGGAATTGCTGTACGCAGATAGCAGTGAACTAGCATCAGACACTAGTGCAGGAGATGCCTCCTTGCCTGGCCCTCTCACATCTGCTGCAGAAGGGCAAGAGATTGGAATGAATGCAGAGACCAGTGGTACTGCTGCTAGGGAAAAAGAGCTTCCTCCCCCATCTGGCTTACCTTCTAAGATAGGCAGCATGTAAGTCTGGCCCAGCTACACTAACTTCCTTTCTTTTGGCTTTTAAAAAAATATGCATGTTGCTAATTTCTTATTTCTACTTTAAAAAATTTTATGTAAGAAAGATCTCTCATTTTGAAAATAGTATCTGTTAGGGATTATCTCTTCTAATTTTTTTTTGACTGTCAAAATAATTTGAGATGAGGTACTGTTTGTCCAGTTGCTCTGTTTTCTGTCTAGGTTTCAGGGTCATTCTTAAGAACTCTAATTTTCACAAAGGGTGAGATATGAATTACAGACAAAACTTATTTAGAGATTCCTGAAATAGGTTGAAGTTTTACTTTATATGAGTAGACAGTTTAAAACTCAGATTTAATCTAAATAACCTATATCCTAGCTCTTTCTTTGCTGACCCTTTTAAAGAAAAAAAGGAAGCAGCAGTTACAAAATTAATACATTTTGAACTTTTCCAATTCTTTACCTTGAAGCACATTGCATGACTGTGTACTTACACTAAATATTTTTATTGGCATTATTAAAGATTTGAAGGAAGGAATATCCTCTCTACTATATGATATTCTGAACAGGAAACCTTCCATTCAAAACAAGTCTTGCTTATAATTTCTTTCATTATTATTTTGAGAACAAATAAAGATTTTCCTACACAGGCTAGTGTATGTATACCTTGTATGTATATATGTTTTGGTTAAAATTAGGTTAAAATATGTTAACCAAATTATATTTTGGTTGAAGTTATGTTAAAATTAGATCATCTACCTGTAAACATTTTTAATGACATTTTTCAAACTAACCCTCCCGTACAGTCTAGCAAGTGGTTTATTGGGATGTACACACCTCTGACTAGAGGAATATTTCCCACAAAAGTGTCACATACTGAATAGGACTCTGCAGATAATACAAAAATAATGCACTTTAGACCCTTGAATATCTGTTTCCCATAATACTCTTCCTTTTATGAAGAATTTTCCATTATCTTCTATTTAGCAAGCCCTCTGCCACCTTAGTTTTCAAAATTAATTTCAAGGATGACAGAATTTTCTTGCATGTGCTGAACATGGCTTATGTAATAAACTGTCAGATATTGCTAACAAGTGTAGCAATGGCTTCATTGCTCTCATGATAAAATGAGAGTAGAAGAAATTTTGGTAAAAATAGTGGTATCAAACAGAGGATAGATTTTAGGGGCTTGCATGTGCTTAGCATTTAGTCAGTCAGATGAATAGAGACTTTGGGACTGCAAGACTAAACCTGTGGCCTGGAATCCAGATTCAGGTAATGCTGGGTTTTTTTTGTTTTTTCATTTTTTCATTTAAAAATATATGTCCTTTATGACAGGTTGTAGAAAGTATTTTTTCATAAATTCAGAAGTCTGCAATTCTTTGCAAGTTAGAGTTGGTTCCAGTATGCTTAATCTGTAATTCTTTTAAGCCATTACTGCACAGCATTTATTTCATAAAGTAAAATGATTTATTTTGGAAATCCTTATGATTTACATGATGCAGGACTTCTAAAATGTGACTTCTGATTAGAGATATTAGGCATATGAAGTTTAATTATATTTAGTTTTCACTTTTTTGGGGGGTAGTATTGGATATTGAACCAAGGGCCTTCACATGGAGCTACATCCCTAACCTTTTTTTATTCTTTTTTTTTTTGGTACTGGGGATCGAACTCGGGACCTTGTGCTTGCGAGGCAGGTTTTATTCTTTATTTTGAGACAAGGTCTCACTAAGTCACTAAGTTGCCAGGCTGGGCTGGGACTCTCGATTCTCCTGTCTGAACCTCCCAGAGTGCTAGGATTAAAGGCATGTGCCATCGTGCTTGGCTTATTTTCACTTTTAAGTAGGAGTGATGTAAAGCCATTCTAGGGATCTTCATTTCTAGTTCCTTAGTGTTTTTTTTTCTTTTAATACTATAACTAGCCAAGAATAGTAAAACTATATTTTTTGCAGTTAAAATTCATTACAGTCATATACAAAAATCATATTCTTGAATTTTTAATTATATAGCAGCCATTCAACATTTTAAACTTACAAGGAAGGAATAATTTTATTACCAAAATATACATATCTACTAATTACTACCTAAATATTAGTTCAGTAGAATAATTTTGTCATTTTTGTGTATGATGACCTGTTATTACTATTTTGTGACTGTGTTTAAATATTAATTTATTAAATTTCCTTGTTTCTTGTATTTTGATATCTAATATTTTTGTTTTTGTAAACTTTTACAAAGGTAAATTTTCTTCAATTGAAGCAATTTTCAATAAAACTTTAATATTTATACTTCAAATAAAATATTTATTAATATTTTCCAGTATAGTATTGATGTTTACATTCAGATTGCCAATTTAAAAACTTATAGCTGTCAAGTTCATATCAAATAAAAATAACTCATATGTTTTCCTATCCTAATTTTATTTTTTGTCCTCAGTAATAATCTCTCTCAAGTTAGTTATTAATTTATTAAAAAATTTAAATTGAATATAATTAAGCTTATATCAACTAAAATTAACTCATGTAATATTTTTCTATCCTAGCTTTATTTTTTATTTTCAAGTAATGATCATTTCTTACATTTATTAATCTATTAAAATTCTAGATTGACTACCAAAGTTATATGTGTATTTTAATATAACAAGGTAATTAAAGAATTTTTTCCTATTTAGTTCCAGACCATCATCTCTACCAGAAAAAAAAATACCAGAGCCTTCCCCTGGAACTAGGAGAAAGGCCTATGAGAAAACTGAGAAATCAAAAGGCAAGGAACAGAAGCAGTAAGTAACTCGTGCCTTTATGCACCATGCTGTGTGAAGTGTCTGCTGCACCAGATGCTCAAGGGCAATAGTGAGCTTATTTTGCAGATTGAGCCTGGCTCTGTTTATGACTGCTGTGACTAATCAAGACAATCAAGGCAGCTGTACACCTGTTAATGAATTTGAGTACTTGTTCCTATTCATGTCTACTAACTTATTTTTCCATTATTTTTGTCTGTCATTGAGAGAGTTATACACTTGAGCTGAGGCTTATTAAATTTATATTTCAAAGTGTCTTCTACTGAAATTTGAAATTAATTTTGAGCATCATGTAACATTGACTTTACCTCTTTAGAATAGTGAACAAAAAACCCTAGTATTAATCATGGGGTGTTGTGTCGTTTTCTTGCTGTTCTCTCCACTTGGATTGTTGATATTATCCTCAATTAATTCTTTTGTTTTGTGAGGGTTAGTGTGGTCATCAGTACATCATATAATCGTATGATCCACCTTACTGGGCTTTTATAAATTGCAGCACGGCAGCATGCAGAAATCTAGTGGATTAGAGTCATTGTTACCGTGCCTCTCTAAATGACCTAACATGTTGCATGTGATAGTAGAGCTTCTCATGTCTGTGAGGCCCAGCATATATTTCAGTCTACATGTAAATATTTGCAAGGCCATTTCTTTAATTTCTTTAACATAAATATAAGAAGTGTTCATAAAAAAAAGAAGTGTTCATATATTTTCTGTACCTAAGTGGAAAATCATATCATCCTCAAAAAATACAAAAAACTGTACTTTGACCACTGATTTAGCTGACTTGAATGCATGGAAATAATCCTTCCTGTCATCCTTGATTTTTCTATTTTTAAAGATGCAATTTGCCTGTTTCTACCAAATCAAATATCTCAAGAATATTGGAAAATGGGAGAATGAAGAAAATAATTTTCATAAAATGAATGAGTCAACTGAAGATGCAAATTGCTCTCAAGTTCTTAGAGTTTGTTTTCTTATCTATAAGCTGAGCAATTTGGGCTTAACTCTGAAATTGTATAATTTTAAATTTGGCTTGCTTTATTGTTGGCCTTCCAGTTTCATTAGGCAGAATCTCCCTTTAGTGCTATCTTGGTGCCAATGTAACAAACTCCAGTGGGAAACATTTTAAACGAAATTGTTTAGAGAGCATTTTGTCTTACAAAAAAGAATGATAGGAAGAAAAGAAGGAATTCTCTAATGAAAAGCCTTTTTTAAAAAAGCATGTTTCCTGTAACCTTCTTAACAAAACCTAACTGACTAAAGCCACCTGTTTCATATTCTTTTCTCTTGTAGCTCAGATTCTGGAGCCTCAGAGGCTAGCCTCTCACCTCCTTCTTCCCCACCAAGCCGACCCCGTAGTGAGCTGAATGTCTTTAATCGTCTCACTGTTTCTCAGGGAAACACTTCAGTTCAGCAGGACAAGTAAGTCATTATGGAAAAGAGTCCCAACTGTTTCTAGAACATTCCGAATCTTTCAGTGCAGTCTGTTGGAACATTGAGCCATCTCAGTGTGGGAGATGGAGCCTGACTTTTGCACTCATGCCATATTTGATGTATTTTTCTAATGGAAAGGAGCCATATAGCCCAAATTAGAGAAAATTATTTTCCTGTTGAACATTATTCCCTGTTGTAGATTTGCATTGCTATACTTTCACCACCTGTCTTACCTTTGCTTTTGCAAGAAAATTAGAATTGAAAAATCTTTGAGACCACTTGAAGTTTAAATTTTTGGGGATTCTTCACCTTTTATGAACCCACAAAAGCTTCTATTCTTGATAGCCTGAGTTGAAAAGAGGCAAGTTATTTTTTTTTACCTTTGGTAGATTTAACAACTTACAAAGACCACTGTTATAGTGTAATGTGTTATTTGAATTATTTTCTAGAAAAATACACCATAAAACAGCAGTAGTGCCGGAGATTTAGCTCAGTGGTTCTGCTGCTTGCTGCACAAGCACAAGGACCCGAGTTCAATCTCTGGTACCAAAAACAAACAACCCCCCCCCAAAAACAGCAGTAGTGATGTTCTTGGAAAAAAGAACTCCTTTATAGTTGGAGGAGGTGGGACTAGGATGAGGCTGTTGGGCAGGAGAGGTTGAAGGGAATGTAATTTTCATTGAATTAGATGTTAAAAGTACCCCCACATTGAGCCAGAATCTCTCTTGCAAGAATTCAGTACTTACAATATCGCCATAAGGTATTTATTAACTCTAATTTGTCTGATTGGATTTTGAATAATGATATGTGGCTGTATGTGCTTGATATCCATCCTCCCCACTCTGATTGTGTCTTTTTTTCCTTCTTTCTTTCTTTTTTTTTGTTTGTGTCCAGGATTGAGCCTGGGACCTCACGCATGCTAGACAAGTGCCTCCCACTGAGATACATTCTCAGCTGTTTTTTTTCTGTGCTATTTTCTCCCTGTATATATCAAAGGGATCCGAAATTTATAAGATGCCATTTAAGATCTCTCTTGCATGTTTACAACTGTGTTAAATGGTATAAATTGAAAATACACTAACATTTAAAAATAATTTTTATGGATCAATTCTTTTATGTATTCTTTATTAGATGTTGATATAATTTAATCAGTACTTGGCATATCCTTCAAATTGATATAGATAGGTAAATATTTTTGCATGTCATTAAATAGAATAGTTTTTATTGTTGCTAAATCATTTCTCTCATTAATTGAGAAAAGTAGAACATTAAAAATATTTTTTGGCAATTTATTTTCACTAGTTATATCAAGAATTGTAAATTTTCATCTATCATGTATAAGCAGTAGTTATAAAATTTTCCGTCAGCCTTTTGATAACCTTGACAACTTCATCATAGATTCATATTTTTACTGAAATATTTTATGAACTACCAATAACTTGCCTCTGTTGTCCCCTCTGTAAGCCAAAACTTAGACTATTTGATTTAATATTTTCAAAAACTCCCCCATCCTTTGCGTCACTTGTTTGGGAGCTCCTTGTTGAGTCCACCTTATTCCAGCCCAGAGCTGCTTACATTCTCACACTCACTCTGCCCTCCTTTTTCCACTCCACTTATACACTCTAAATAGATTTTCATCATAATCAGACTCATGGCCAATCTTACAGGCTTCAGGATAGGGTTAATAGGAGTCTCTTGCCTAATTTTAAAAGCCTACTGAGGGCCTCCTTAGAGTTAAAACCAAGGGTTGTTACAATTTTAAATGATTTACTTCCCATGCAAACATGCAATGTATTTATGAAACTTCAACAATAGATTCTAAACCTGTGGTAATTACCAAGGTGAATTAAATGCACTAAGCATTTTTGAGATGGGAATTTTTCCCTAAGTGCTAGTCAAATTAATAGAAGAAAGCTTGCAGTGATGTATTTCTTATACTTGGTACTATTTCTTTCCAGGACCTAAACTTTAGAAGTGAGGATACAATAGATGCTGTGGGTCAATAATAGGTAGAAAGCTTTGCCTCCTAAGTTGTGGTAGATACATGAGTCAAATTTCTTCCCTGCCTTAGTTATTCTGAATTTGCTGACATTTGTGCTGATAGCAAAGCAGGACACGATAAAGGAAGTGCGTGCTGTGCACCTATTGTTCGTGCTGTTGGTTTTCAGTCCTGTGTTAGTGTCTTTACCTGTTGACATCTGTGTTCTTTTCTCCTCATGATTCTCTTTCACTGTAGGTCTGATGAAAGTGACTCTTCTCTGTCGGAGGTACACAGGTACTTTCTTCCTCTCTTTCCTACCTTCTGGCATCTTGTGGGTGTCCCAAAATGCCTTCCTAGAAATTCTGAGCAAGTTTCATTTTTGTTGCATGCTTTATTTGTTATAAGTCATGTAAATGCACAAACAGTTTAAAACATGTTAATTTTAATGTATTTTTGTGATCATACCTTACAGATAAAGTAGTGGCAAGCTCTATTATAGCTTAAGAAATTGTATATGTTTTCTGTCTGTAATCTAAATGCTTTCTTTAATTTTAAAATCAAGCTTTCTGAATATTGATATCAAGAAGGCTTGCGCCTCACGGCTTAAGTATTTCAATTGCCTCTAAGTGTGGGAGGTAGGTAAGGTACTTTTTCTTGTTGGTTTAGCAATTTTAAATCAAAAAGTCATGTGATAAAGGTATACTATAAAAAAGGACACTATCATACTAAAAAACAGAAAAATACAGAAAGTAAAGGAGTTTTACTACCAAAAACATTTTAACCTAATAGATACAGTTTTTAAAATAACAATGTTATATATTTTTCATATTAAGGATTTTGGGAGGGCCCTTAACTTTTTTCTTCTCTCTTGTTGCCTCACCCCACTTATCCTTTTGTCTCCTCCCCTTTTTTCACTTATTCCCCTTGTTTTATTGTCACTTTGCTGATCATCAGCAGATCTTCCAAAAGGTAGGCAGGGGAAGGGAGAGAAATTAACCCTATTCATAGTAGTACAATACTTCACTGGTTGGCATGGAGCAAAAATAAGTGTTTTCCCCCCTTCATATCAGTCTGTTGTTCAAATTTGCAATATTTATTTTTAACTTAAATTACTTTCAAGCTCATTGTTATATTTCAGAATATGAATGGATTAATTTTGGTAGAAGATGAAGTACCATGGATGTATGCTTCTAATGCCTACATTTTTCTATCATCATCATCAGTAGTAGTAGCACTAGTAGTAATAGTAGTAGTAGTAGTAATAGTAGTACTGGGGATTGAATCCAGCACCTTTGCACTGAGCAACACCCTACTCCTCTTTTAATAATATTTTTTATTTTGCCACAATGTTTTGCTAAGTAGTTCAGGTTGGGTTCAAACTTGCAGTCCTTCTGCCTCAGCCTCCCAGAGTGCTGGGATTACAGGTGTATCCCACTACACCTGGCTCTTTTCTATTATCGTTGATCTAGGGTAATTATAGAAAATACTAATATAAATTTTCTGGATATTTGAGAAGTTTCTTACTAATAATAAAATGCTATTTTTAATATTGAGATCATATTTTTTCAAAAGACTGAATAATCAATGATTTTTAAAATATATAAGAATGAAAAAGAGGCATCCTCTTCTCCAGGAAATAGCTGTCACTGGAGGCAAACATCTAATATACTTTCATAATATAATCTTTGATGTGACAGATTTTTGTTGTATGCTATGTCATTAGGGGATAAAGTTGGTACCGTATATGAAGGAAGGAAATCTTTTGGAGACACTGCATTACATAACTGGGAGCAGTTTTTTATTAGGATGATTTGTGTCATTAAGCATGTATCAAAACAGCTCTTATCCTGCTAATATAAATTGTATGTTATGAAATTAACCCCAAAAGTTATTTCTTTCTAAATAAATTAACTCCTCTTTGCTATTTGAGAAGTAACAGTAGACACTTATTCTTGATTGGAATCATACCATTGCAATATTTATAAATTTGATGGCTTCAGTTCATAGATATGAACCTTACATCAAGAATTCAAAAGAACAGATTCAGATGTTTGAGGGAGTTTTGCTCCCATTTCAGCTTTAGTCCACTTCAATTGTTAAATTATAAAGAAGTCATTGAACATTAATCTTAAGAATCTGAAGTAGACATGTTTGCAAATAATAAAACTGGACTTCATAATTATATATCCAGAGATGACAATTCCTAGTAGCATTTCAAGTAATGAATAACATTATCACTAGACCTTAAGATTAAAGTTTTTTAAGGTAATCTTACATTTACTTTCTTTATATATGCATTAGTCTTTGCTCAGCTCTCTTCACCTATACCGTATTTAATTTGATAACTGTTTGTGTGCATATGTGGCAGTGCTTTAAATATTTATCCTTTTAATAATGCTATTGTATCTCTTCTCCAATAAATGTTCTTTTCTCAGATTAATAGTTCTAGTTTTATTATTATTTTTTCTTTAATAAAGTCCTTCTTCTGCCTCTGCAGTTTGGAAAGGCTCCAAATTTTCACTGCTCTTCTTAGAATGTGGCATCTAGAACTAATCCCCCATTTGAAATGTGACTTGGACCAAATACAACTAGGTCTATTACATTCTGAGCAAATCAAGAGAAGTAGTATAAAGTTGATGGAGGAACCATAAATTGTTAATCCTTTGATCTTGTATTCAACAATAAAGCCCTTTTCATATTTTAGATTCAGGTCACTATTGATTCTGTTTCCTGCTTGGAGCATTCTGTTCTATCTTTGACTAAATTTTTTAATTTAAATTTTATCCAGTGATTATTTAAGTGCTTAATAGGTACATAAAGCAAATTTTTTTCAGTAATTTTTTTCCAGCAACACAATACAGTATCCAGCTCTTTCATATATCAATTTAATACATTAATTTAGGAAAGATTGACTAGATATAGAACATTTTCCAAGTTGACAGTGATATTGACTCCTTAGCTATGACCCTCAGCCACCTTTGTAACCATTTTACTACAGCATTTCCATGCTTACCTTATACTCAAGGATATCACTTACAAGGCTTGTTGTATAGGTTTTATCAGGGTCAACATATATTGTGACAGTGACATTTCCTAATTTGCTGCCTTTTAACCCTATAAAAAACTTTGCCCATGAGATTTGTGAGCACAAAAAAATTTGTGTGGTACTGGAGATTGAACCCAAACTCATGCATGCTGGGTAAGCACTCTACCCCAAACAACATCCCCCTGAACATGTATTTTGAAGTATTTATAATGATTTATTTATTATCTTCCTCTCTTGACTCAGCAAGTTTTACCCATCTCTAATTTCTAAAATCTTTTTTCCTGCTTAGAAAATCAAGTCTATGCATTCTGCTCCCTTTCTTGATCTTTGTGAGTTCTTAGAGTTCTGACAATGATTTTGCCTCTAGAATCCTTTCAAAAACCCCATGACATAGTAATTTAAAACCAAACATTGAAACTCACTGAGTAAGGCTCCATTGTCAGATCTCACCTGTCTTGGACCAGCATTTCTTCTTAACCATCTCTGTACCTTGCCTCTATTTTTATTAGTATGTTTTCCGTATACAGTGATCACGTGCAGCTTGGCATTCAATACATATCCATATCACATCTTGATCACTTTTATTCCCCTCCCCTTCTCCTTTCCCCTCCTCCCCCAGATGCCCTTTCTACCTCCCTGTTTCTTAATGTGGTCGTTTATTTTGCCCTGCACCTTTTCTTCTGAGGACTGCTCTCTTTCACAAAGATGGAAATGCACCAGTTTTGCTTTATCCCTGTGTTTGGACTGGAATTACACCATTTGCTTTCTGTGGACATATTTCAACATAATTTTTCTTCTTCCTATAAGTAATAGATTTACTATGTCTTAATTCCTTTTCTTTTTTTTTTCTTATTTGGATAAATGTTTATTATGTCCTTTGCCCATTTTTTTTCACTTTATTGAATTCTTTTATTGGTACATTGTAGGTATACAACACAATTACATTTCTCATTGGGAATTGTACCTTTACATAATGCATCTTGGTTCTTATTTTTTCCCCTTTCCTAGCCCTCCCTTCACCCCCTCCACCCTTCCCTATTTACAAAGACTTTATTTCCATTTTTTCCATTTCTCATCATTTTTCCTTTCCCTTCTTTCCTTTCTCCTGCCCCTCCCACTACCCCTACCCCTTTGGACCTTTTCTTCCTATTTTGCATTATCGATTATTCATTCTAGTCATTGGTACATTTTAGGTATACAGTATAATAACATTCATCATTGGAAATTTGCACCTTTTCATCGTTAGCCTTCCCAATACAATTGTTTTAACTTAGACCCTATCTTAAGCTTTTTAAAGGATAGGAATAATGTTTTGATAGTATTTATATCCCTATAGTGCATAGCCTGTGCCATAAGCAGAAATTCCAGAAATATTAAATTTAGGATTAAGTTCCCTGTACAGCCTCATTTAAAAAAATTCTCAGTTTTAAATCTTCTTTGAGATTATTAGAATTTTTTCCTTTAAATTTCTTATCTTCTCAAATAAACCTCCCTTAAATTTCTGTCCATGCAATAATTCTAATCTTGTCTTTTTCAGTGTTTGCTTGAAAATTGCTTTCTTAGTAGTGTTGCTGGTTATGTGTTATACTCTCTCCAGCATGTTATTTTTGACATGGATTTACACTCCAGCATGACATGGGGCCATGTCTTCCAGTTATTCATCTTTTTGCCGCTTCCTAATTTGCCAGAATTCAATATACCAAACAGCGGCCAATATTGGTTCTTTAAACTTTAGAAAGCAGAAACTCTTCAAAAGAAAATCCCAGGATGTCATTGGTTTTCTTGTTTGCAGAACACAGCTGCAGAAAGATGCCTAATTAGTTGAGGCATTCCATTACTGATGTTAATGTTTCACATTTCATCTCTGTTCTTTTGCTTAAAAAACAGCAAGAGATCAGTCTAGCTTTTATGAAAGAAAAACTTTCTAAAATCAGGGAAAAAATAAACCTATTCCCGTGATAGAGACATTGAAGTGAATCTTGGTTGGTTTGTTTGTTTCCCCACCTTAGGGGCATTATCAACCCATTTCCTGCTTCAAAAGTAATCAGAGACTCTCCACTTCAGTGTGTTCACATAGCGGAAGGACACACAAAAGCTGTGCTTTGTGTGGATTCTACTGATGATCTTCTCTTCACTGGATCAAAAGGTACTAGTAATTATAAGGCCCATATTTAATAGGTTTTTTTTTAAGGTTAACTTTTCAACAGGCTCAAAAAAAAAGTTAAACTGTTTAAGAAAATGGAGTACTACTCAGCCATAAAGAATGAGAAACTAGAGACATTTATAGCTAAATGGATGCATACTGAGGCCATACTCTTAAGTGAAATAAA
>NW_004624778.1:1171391-1203994 GCF_000247695.1 Heterocephalus glaber
AAAAAAAAAAAAAAAAAGAAAAAAAAAAAGAATCCAGGAAAGCTTTGACCATGAGGCATTTAGGATGAAATTTGTAAGATGATTTACATGCTGACATGTAAGGGTTGATGACAAAATAAAATAGCAGACTTGGAAATAAAAGTAGGGTATGTTTGGAAATGAAGTCTGACTGGGTTGAAAGGTAGAATACAAGCAAGAGAAGTTGTGGACAGGGAGGCTGGGGGCAGCATGCACAGGAATTTAAGGAGCTATTAAAAATTTTTAGAATTTAGGTACATTGCAAGATTCAGTTTAATCAGCAAACATTTGTTGCTCATTATCTATAAGGGAAGTATGAAAAACTAGCTAGAACTTTGAGAATAATGACAAGAAATTCCCCTAATGAAAAAAAGCTATTCCATGAAAATACTATACTGTTCCAGTGATTCAGATTTATCTTCTTTACTTAGATACTCAACATGTCAGAAAAACAAAATAGAAAAGTTTTGTGATTATGTATTTGGGTCAATATAAAAATAAAAGCCACCAGTTCCCTGGGTTAAAAGGGTATGTGTGTTTATAAAAGTATGTTGTGAGGGATGGGGGATTTAGCTCAGTGGCACTGCGCCTGCCTTGTAAGCACAAGGTCCTGAGTTCAATCCCCGGTACGGGGCCAAAAAAACCCCCAAAAACGTGTGTTGTGAGACATAGAGGAGTGATCAAAGCAGAATCCAGTATTTTGAAGAAACTGATTCTAGATGGACATTTTAAATTCAGGGCAATTCAAGACAAGACTCTTTCGATATGATTATTTCAAACATTGTTATAATTATATTTTTAATAGCATACAATGCATATACCAGATATCCCTGACTTTCATCTGATCTTTTATACCTACCTTGCTTATAAACCTGCTGTAGAGTCTCAATGATGAAGAGGCCTGATAACGTGCTAATTGAATAATTACTATTTTACTGTCTCTTTCCTTCTTAGAGAAGAGAAATTGTTGAAATACTTTTTACACTTAAGAGAATCTAAAGTAGTTCCTATTGACAGTATTTCTTCTGTTTTTATTTGTTTTAGATCGTAATTGTAAAGTATGGAATCTAGTGACTGGGCAGGAAATCATGTCCCTAGGCAGTCATCCCAGCAACGTTGTGTCTGTAAAATACTGTAATTACACCAGTCTGGTCTTTACAGTGTCAACATCTTACATTAAGGTGTGGGATATCAGAGACTCAGCAAAGTGCATTCGAACACTGACGTAAGTAACTCAAAAACTAATGGCATAAGGAGTAAATAGTTACTTGTTTTACAAACCACAAGAAAATATAGAATTACCTGGCCACTCCAGAGATTGTTATAAGTGTTCACAATAAAAAACCCAGATAAAATAAGAAAAAAACCCAGATTAACAAAATAAGAGTCCGATATAAACAGGAAGAGATGAACTATATTTGATAGAAGTACACATATCATGTTTTTCTCTTAAATACTAAGATATTACATTTTCATACTATGTACTACTTGATGGAAGCAAATGGTTTATGTTATTTGCTTCAAATAAATACAATTCTTGTAAAATGGCTCTAATTACCATTGTGAGAAGTACTTGAAACCTTTAATTAAGAGGTATTGAATAACTGAGTATAATTTTAAGCCTGAGACTACTTTGAGGTTAGCACAAATTTCTTAATTGTAGGTTGTGTTGGACAATTGGAGAATGAATTTTTTGCTCATTGTCTGATATTATAAATGCGATAAAAAACCTAAAACAGTGATTCTTCTTGCTGTGAGATTGGTGAATCATTTTATATAATTGAAATTGAGCAATCTTTGTAAGTATTTAAATGAGGGATGGGAGAATTGAAAAGGTTAGCTTTTACTCATTTGTATAGTACATATAGTAGAGATGATTAATTTTTAAGTAACTTATAATTTGAGAACTACAAATTATTTTCCATACTGAATGTCTCTTGAGAGAAGTTTTGTAGAAAAAGAATTATATATATTACATTAGAAATTTACCAATCCAGGTGAATCACTAGCATCAAATTTGAAAAGATTGGTTGTAACTTAATATTTTAGAAGTTAGCTAAGATGTTTTAAAATGGTTTAAAGTACCATCTAGAATCTTCCTGAAGAAGTAGAAATCATAGGAAGCTATAATTAAGACTTTACTACACATAGTAGATTCTCATCTGAAATTTAGGTCAAGTAACAAAAACTGCAAAGAACTTTAAAAGTCCCAATACCTATAATCCAAAAAAGCAACTTTTACAAAAAGGAATTTGATAAGCCCAGTCCATCGAGAAATTCTGAAACCTGTAGGAAAATGAATTTTTTATGGAATTATATCACTTGTTAAGTTTTTATCTTTTACAACTAATCTTTTTTGAATGATATTTTAGTCATTACTAACTCAGGGCCTAGCATTGTAATAGACATCAAATTAAGAGCTTTAAAACATGTCATCCTATTTCATTCTTTCACTTAGTCACCAGACATGTATATGTGCCAGATATTTGCACTGTATTATATGGTGACAAACAGACCAAGTTCTTCTTGTTGCCTACAGGCTACTTTCGTAGGAATTGAAGATGCTGTCAGCCTGATTCATGTCTGGAAAAGGACTTGTTTTTCTTTGCTTCGTGTCTATGCAGGTCTTCTGGTCAAGTTAGTCTTGGAGATGCCAGCTCTGCAAGTACAAGCCGGGTTGTAGCTATTCCTTCTGGAGAGAACCAAATCAATCAAGTGGCCCTCAACCCCACGGGCACATTCCTCTACGCAGCTTCTGGAAATGCTGTCAGAATGTGGGACCTTAAAAGGTAGAATTTTTAAGAAAAAATACTTGTTGCATATCACAAATACAACTTCAGACATTACTAACATGTTATTCTTATGGAATCTAATTTTACAGTCTCAGAAGTAGATGTAAAATCATGGGTTTTTCTGTTTAGTGCAACCACCCTGAATGTCTCTTTTGACCTCACTAACAAACTCACAATGTTGCCTTCTTTTAATTTCCATTGCTGGGAAAAAAATGTATGGAGGAGAAATAGAAAATATTTATGTTATGATCACTTAATATTTGTCTGCAAATGTGTTATTAGATAAAGGTGAATATATATTCTTGTCTAAGTTTCACCAGTACCTTTGAAAGAATTATTTTTTAACATCATTTAAACAAGCTCTATTTCAACTTTTCCAGTTTATAAAATTAATTTAATAATATAAATTCTCCCAGGGTTTTTATGAATATAAAATAATGAAATAGATGTAAACTGAGATGTATTGAAAAGATAAAGTTGTTAACAAGAAAAATTGACCAATTAAAGTGTAAGGCTTTTTGTTGTCTCTTTGATTTTCATTTGCAATGAAATGTGAGGTTTTATGCTTTAGCCGAGCTTAGTTTGAAGTAGAAATGTGAAATAGTTTTGTTATCATCCTCTGACCACTGACATCACACATTTTTCTTCCAGCTCAATATCTGTCCTAGTCATTTTCATATCTTTATAATAATTGATGAAATGGACTACCTTCTGATGGACATATACATATATGTGTGTGCATTGGTTTATGCACATATATGAGTGCATATATGTGTGTATGATGTGTGTACTGTATGTGTATGTGAAAAATGTGTGCATGCATGTGAAAATATTTCTCCATGTTTTTGTTGACTTGGTAGTTAATCAGTGATATTGTTGCTTTTTTCAAACACAAAGATCAAAAATCTTAGTCATATGTCTGTCACAATTTTAGACATTTAACATATTAAAGTTTATAATGAGGGAGTCCATATTAGGCATTAGCATTTATTCAAAATTTTGCTGCTTTACTACTTAAATGAAATTGTTTGGCTTTAGAATAACTTAAGTAGGATCTTGAACTTCCATCATACAATATGTTGGTTTGGCCATTTTTTTAACCCTAATTTGGATAGTTTCATACAAATGGAGCTGAAATAAAAAAGAAAATTAGTGAACAATTTTATGAAAGAATAGAGGTTACTTCATGTTGAGGCTCATCCCCATCATTCCAAGAAATACTTTCAAACAGAGTTGTTTTTCTTTCTTTTTAAAGGTTTCAGTCTACAGGAAAGTTAACGGGACATCTAGGCCCTGTTATGTGCCTTACTGTAGATCATATTTCCAGTGGACAAGATCTAATCATCACTGGCTCCAAGGACCATTACATCAAAGTGTGTATTATATATGATAGGGTTGAAGTATTCAGACTCATGCAGGACCCTTTCTTTTAAGCCATACCCCTTTTTACATCTTCTAGTCTTTGCTTTTTCTTTTGAGTTGTTCACTCATTTGTAGGTATTGGTTTTATTACTATTTAATTATGTACTCCCATTTTTCATGGGCGATAGATTGGGAGAGATTTTTAAGATCTTTTAGCTTAGCCTTCCAGTGAATAATTGAATTTCATCATCATTGCCATCATCATCCTCATGATCTTCATCATCTTCATCATCATCTTCATCATCTTCATCTTTTATACTGAGTATATCATAGCCATTAGAATTGCATGAAATTAGCAGATAAGGTTGGGAAAAATGCATAGTTTGATTCCCAAAATGTTACATTTAAGGTTGAAACAGAAGATATTCACATGCAGGCCAACAGACCATTAGAAATGCAAGTCCAGAGCTTTAGTTAAGCTGTGACAGGAGATGTAGCTTTGAGGGCATCCAAATAGAAGCACATGTTCAGGGAGGTGGAGTTGATGATACAAGTAAAGGAGAAAGGATTTGAGGACAGTGTTGGGGGAATGGCCAAGGCAATCAATAGTAACAGAAAGAGGATACAGTAATAGAGGTAAGAAAAATGTAAGTAATTTTTCTAGAAACTAATAGAGTTGAATGACTTGAAAATAGAGTAGTTAAGAGGAAGTTAAGTTCAGAAGACTTGAACTATTTATCTGCTTAGAAATGGGCTCAGGGCTGAAGACAGTGTGGTATGAGTGGAGTGTAGACAGTTGATGAAAGGGTAGAAGTTAGAATCCAATCGTAGATGTGAGGGTTGCAAGGAAATAAGTTCACGTGAGGCTCTGAGGATGGCAAGAAGATATTTGAAGGTCAAAGGAAACTTTTAGAATAGAGTGCCCCAAGTTTACTTGAGGTCACTCTATTCTTTCAGGAAAACATGAGGCTATCAGCCAGTAGAGGTGAGGGCATCTAAGAAAAGTGACACAGTTTTGAACGGCAGCTTTGGGAAACTGGAGTTGATCTCTAGGTCCACAGTGCTGCCTAACAGTGATGAAATAATAATCATGCAGTTTGTTTGAATTTCAACTGGATTGATATGTAATATTTTTATTATTGAACCATCATTTCTGTACACAGACATGAGAAGATCTGGTTGCCATTCTTAAAAGCCTGCAGACATGAAAGCAAGTGTCATGCAAGCAAAATTGATGTGAAATAGGACTCAGATTCATCCTTAGGGTCATTCGTTTAAGGTTAGTTAAAGTGATGAAAGTGGTAGGAGTTAGAATCAGACTATAGATGTGAACCTTGCAAAGAGGTTAGTATACTTTAGCCACTGAAGAAAGGAGGCTAAGTATTATAACAAAACAAATCATGTCAGATTAACACAACAAATAAGTGTCTCTATGAATGCATACACACAGGTGTTTATTGGAAAGTTAAATGAGATAACTGTTCTGCTTGTGCTTTTAGATGTTTGATGTAACTGAAGGGGCTCTTGGAACTGTAAGTCCTACCCACAACTTTGAACCACCTCATTACGATGGCATAGAAGCACTAACCATTCAAGGGGATAGCCTATTCAGTGGGTCCAGAGACAACGGAATCAAGAAATGGGACATAGGTCAAAAAGACCTTCTTCAGGTAATGCAAAACCCTCTATAGTTTATAGACATTTCAAAACCACTCAGTGTTTTATATAAGAACTTAAAGAGCTTCTGTGTAGATTTTCATTGTTTAAGGGTAGTATAAATCAGGGCTTCCTCTTAAAGAATAATTTATCAATTACCAGACATACTAATTGGAAGAAAGGAAGCATTCAACACTAAACACCTGCTAGATAAGAGGAGAACAGGTAAGAGTTAAAGACCTGGAATTGTCTCATACATGTGTATATCAAATAAAATCAGCCTTGGAGGAGAGCAGTTGCAGTTTTTTATTTTGTTTTGTTTTTATTGGATACACATATGTTCCAAAGAGTATCAAGTTTAACTGAGGTCCACAGTAATACAAAGGATTCTTCATCCAAAGAGCATTTTCATATATCTAGGAGTGTATTTCCTATAGAATGATAGTTCTTTCACTAACTTTCTGGGAAAGGAATTCGTTAACAGGTAAAATTCTCTTCCTTGTGCATGTTCTACATACACACATGTGTTGCACTGCAGTTGCTCCCACTTTCCTACTTGTAACCAGCAGATGAAAATGACAAGTAGAATAAAGATGAATAGAAAAAACTTGGCAACAGATGCATACACTGTATTTAAAGCTTTTCTTTTATAGTATACATTCATGGTTGTGATAATATATTGTACATATAAATATATTAATACGTAAATTACAGTCATATGGTCTTGTAAGTATTGCTTGTTCATTACAAAATATATAGATTATATCTGACATTTTGCAAAAGCAAAACAAAACAAATGTATTAGGCATCTATATTCTCCGGCAAAGGTTTAAACCGATGATTTTTTTTTTTTTTTTTTGGTGCCGGGGATCAAACTCGGGATCTTGCGCTTGCGCAGCAGGCGCCAGAACCACTGAGCTAAATCCCTGGCCCTAAACTGATGATTTTATGTCGCAGCCCTTGTAGTCTACATATGAGGTTGTAGTTTTCAAATGTATTTTATCAAATACATTCTCTAGAAAGGTGAGATATGTACTGACCATGAGTACTTTCTGAATTTTTTCAATTCTATAGATTTTTAACATTTATAAACTTTTAATATAGATAATGATGGAAATTAATGAGGCAAATTGGGAGCAAATTACAGTTTATTTCTTTAAATCACTGATTTATTATATAGAACATGAACTTGTATGATTTTTCATGCCATTCAGCATTCCAAGTGTTGAGTTTTATCAATGAAAATGTAACTAATTTGGTATGAAAATGTCTGATTTGGAAGGTTCCCCTGAAGCTGATGACATTTCTCACTTTCTCTGTCTCTCTCTGTTTTTTTTCTCAGCAAGTTCCAAATGCACATAAAGATTGGGTCTGTGCCTTGGGAACGGTGCCAGGCCACCCAGTTTTGCTCAGTGGCTGTAGAGGGGGCATTTTGAAGCTCTGGAACATGGATACATGTGTGCCAGTTGGAGAGATGAAGGGGCATGATAGTCCTATCAATGCCATATGTGTTAATTCCACGCACATTTTTACTGCAGCTGAGTAAGTTTTTCCCATATGATTTTGCTCTATTGGTTGTTTGTATTCAGATTTAATAACTATCATCAGTTGCAAATATCTAGAAACATCAGCATAGGAGGGCCTCCTTGTTCTTAGGTCTGCTTTAAGATGCCTAATTTATATTTTGCAATTACAATATGAGCACTGAATTGAGGTCCCAGGTTACCTGACAGTAGTGTTAATCTTAGCACTGTGATTGTAACAGTGAGTCTGCTGCCACATCTTTCATTGATGATTTTAATATCTAAAAAAAATAGATGACTAATTTCTAAAGATTTTTGTTTTCAGAAAGGCAACAAATTTGCCATTCTTCATATTTATAACAAAATTCTTAAAAATATTTCCATGCCTCTCCCTCCTTTTAAAGTTTATGTACATAACATGGTCTGCTTCCGCCCTCTTATGGATGATTGGGTTGATTGGTTCATTTGTTTATTTATTTGTTAGTTCACAATGAATCTCTCCAGCCGAGCACCGATTCAGACTCTTGGGAATAGAGTAGTAAACAAAACAGATCCAAACTCTAGTTTCCATCCTAATGAGAAGAAGCAAAGTAAAGAAATACAATATGTTAGATGTTGATAAGTGCGATGGTGAAAAATAAAACAGAGCAGGGTTATAGAGTGATCAATAAGGCTTTGTGCAGAAAGTGCTGCTTAAACATCTTTCTATTTAATATGTGAATCAGTTAATTTAATTTGAGCATTGCCATGATTCAATCTATCCGAAATGCATCAATACCCTGATTTAATTAAAAAACTTCTACTTTAGTTCTGTGTCATTTCTCATTAGTTGTGCTGATGCCATACAATCTTTATTTTCATTTAGATTTACTTTTTTTCATCTGTAACATACATCATAGCACATTTATATTTGTTTTCCTGAGGTAATTACCTTTGATGGTCCACTGAGGATGTTTCCAAGATGTACTACTTTCTTAAGAGTCTCTGCCTTTGCTTATCTCCTTGGAAATGTGTGTCCTTGATAATTTACTGAAAATAATACGCTCAAAGATGTGATCCTACGTATGAGATTAAGCATTGTGTGTCACTAAGATGCAGGAGTTGACATGTGATATAACTATACTTATCTCTCTTCCATAATATGATCTCACTTTTGAAGAAGTAAACTAAACTTTCATTTTATGTAAAGTACATCACATGCAAATGTATTTACCATAAACTTTCAAAATTAGGAAAATAACTAATAAAATCAAAAAGCTTTTTGGGGAGGGGTTGCTATGAATTAAACCCAGGGCCTTTCGAATGCTAGGCAAAGTACTCTACCACTGAGCTGCTTCCCAGCCCAGAGGGCCTATTTTAAAATTAGTTATGCTTGTTATTTATCAAAGATCTCTACAGTGCGTACTGTCTACAAGGCATTGTTTTGAGTATATTGCAGACATTAACACATTTAATCCTCATAATAGTTTTAGAAGGTAAGCATTATAATTATAATCTCTATAGATGGGAAAGCTGAGACACTTTATACTTTAAGGTCCTCACGTAGTAATTCCATCGTATTTGTCATTTCTGCCTCTGGTGTCATCCATTGATTTTTCTTGTGATGATTGGTCACATTTTCCTTGCTTCTTTTCATATCCAGTAAAACTTTAATGGATGTTAGCTATTATAGCACTGCATTTTGAGTATCTTGATTTTGTTAGATTTCTGTAAAGGTGTTGGGCTTTGTCAGGCAGTTAAATTACTTGTGGTTCAGTTTCATTTTTTTTTTTTTTTGGTACTGTGGATCGAACTCAGTCCTTGTGCTTGCACAGCAGGCATCGAAACCACTGAGCTAAATCCCCAGTTTGTTTTTAAGCTTTTTAAGTCGGATCCAAGTAGCCTTTACAATAGGGCTAGTTAATTCCTCTAATAAAATTTAAATCTCTGGTTCTAGTGAAGGTCTCAGGTGTCTGCAATGTCTCTCCAGTCAGAACTTGATCCTGTCATACCCCCGTGTGAACTCTGAGCGTGGTTCAGTGTGTAGCTCCCTGGCTGTTGCTTTTCTCTGGACTTACAGCCTCAACCATGTGAAAATTAACATTCAGTGAAAGACTTGGGGACTCCTGTAGAGATTTAGAGTTCTTTCTCTAAATAGATCTCTCCCCTTGTTTTCTCAGTTTTGCAAATTCCAACTACTGTAGACTCTAGATTTTATTTTCTGTCTCTTGAACTCAGCAGTTCTGAGGCTGGCTGCTTGGATTCCTCTTTCCCATGCTGCATTGTGGAAAGTGCTTCCAGAAGAAGTCAGAGCTGCTACAGTTCATCCTCTTCATTTCCCTTTGCTTGGGGAGCACAGTCTTGTCCTGGGTCCCAGTGTCTGAAAACAGTTGTTTCAGAGATTCTGACTGGCTTTCTCTTCCTGTACAGTAGAAGGGCTGATCTGATAATGGTGTATCATTGCCTAGAGTGGAGATTCGCTCATCTTAACACATCCAAAAACTGCAATTCTGGTCTTTCTCATAAGAAAGCTGTGCAACTCACAGCCTTCCTTATTTTAGCGGATGGCTTGTCTTTTATTTGCTCTAACCAGAATTCTTCATTCACCTCTGTAGTTTATGCTCCATTTCTGATCCTTCATAAAATCCTGTTGGCTCTACTGTTAAATTATGGAAGTCAAGTTGTATTTTTTTCTGCTCAAAACCTTACAGTGGTCCCCCACCTCCCTGAGAGTTGAGGCCTTATTCGATCTGACCCTCTGAATGTCTGTCACCTCCCTTGACTTATGCCCCCGACTTCATTCTCTTGCAACCTGGCTGATCTTTTTGCTTGTCCTTGCATGTGCCAGGATCACACCTGCCTTAGTGCATTTGCTGCCGCTGCTCCCTTTCTCTGGATGCCTGTCCCCCAGAGATCCTGTTCCCAAGTCCTTCTCAGGAAGAGGATCACAGCTGTTTTGTTCCACAGCTTACCTGTCACACAGTGCCCCTTGACCCACTTGCTGTGTTCTGCTTTTCCTTTTGCCTCCATAGTACTCGTCACCTCCTAATTTACTGTTATTATCTGTTACAGTTTACTATGAGTTTCCTCTTGCTGAAATATATGGTCTACAATGCCAGAGGACGTGTTTTGTTTTTTTTTTTAAATCTGTATCCCAAGCACCTAGAATGAATGGTACATGGGGGAGAGTAAGTCCTTAATAAACATGTGCTGAATGGTTGGTTGAATGAGTAAATGGAAGGACTGACTGTGTAGATGAATGAACACAGCTTGTTGCTGTCATCAGTGCTGTGTGCAATGGAGAGAGACACATGACTAAAATCCAGAAAGCCTGGTTTTTTTCAAAGGTTTGCCTATTTTTTCCCCCACACTGGGCATGTCCCTAAACAGTTATCTCTTTAGAATGGACCATGAAATTTCTGATGTGCCTTTTAGCTTTAAAATTCTACAGAAACCCTTCTTTTCCTTTGGGTTTGTCATGAACTTAGGAAAAGAAACATTTCCTTCAAGCCAGGAGAGACAGGGTAGGAAATGTGATGGTCTAATGACTGATCCTGATATCCACATGCTGAGTGAATGCAAACAAACTTTCTCTGAAACACTTTTCTTTTTTAATTTGTATTTTAATTTCTCACTGACACGTAGTAATTGCATATATTTATGGGGTTTCAGATTATCAGAAACCCTTTTCACCTTTTACATTCAACGTCAGAAGGCATATTAGTCCACATCTCCAGCTTTTTCTTTGGGCTTATTTGCTAATTTTGCCTAAAACAGTTCTCCCTGTCTGTTAGAAGATTCACCAGCCCCCTGGAAATCTGAGCCTGACCCCTCCTTGCCCAGATGCCTTACTCTGACCTGGGGGATTGTGCCAGAGGACCTCTGACCCTGCTCTAGCACACATTCTCTAAAATAGCAAGTGCAGCTCCAGTTTAAGAGACAGGCTCTAGAGTCCGACTGTATTTGCATATCATCTCTGCCACTTATTCTATAATCTAACGTACCATTTACTCATCAGTAAAAAGCATATCATAGTCCTGCCTACTCAATAAGCTGAGGCAGGAGAATTGCTTGATCCAAGAATTCCAGGCCAACCTCGCCAACATAGTGAGAAACTGTCTTAAGAAGAAAAAAGTGGTGGTGGGTGTGTCTGAGCCTATCTGTCTCTAAGGGTACTTAAAGCAAACTAAATGTGTTAAAATGAATGCAAAAGGCACATAGTAACAAGGCCTGGCACAGAGTAAGCCCCTGATAATACAGGCTAATATCATTGTCCTGATTATAGTACATGTTTGCTATTCTTATGAGGCAATGTATGTTTCTACTTAAATTTATTAAAGGCTAATTTTAAAAATGTTTCCATAATAAGGAATTCTAAGAGCTATTTCTTTACTTTTCTGACTCTGTTCATGTTTGTTCTAATTTTATTATTCTGTAGTGATCGGACTGTGAGAATCTGGAAGGCTCACAATTTGCAAGATGGTCAGAGCTCTGACACAGGAGGCCTGGGGGAAGATGTTCCCAGTTATTAGACACAGATGAAGAGAAATCATAAACTGATACTGTGATTAATATTCTGTATGTTCTTTGTGGGAAATGTTGTCCTGTATTTATTAGGCAAAAACTTATGAGTGGGATTAACTGGAAAAAGTATCTGAATCCAGCTGCTAAATATAAATGCTATTCTAATGAAATTCTGTACTAGCCTGTGTGCTTAATTTAATATCTATCAATAAATATGTACCCTATAATTGAAATATGGCTCGATTCACACTTTCATTGTGGCTGCATTTTTGTGCCTCGCTAAAATGACTCCTTCAAATTATTTGAATTATAACATGTCTGCTTTTGTGACAGAAAACACACCTGGAATATAATGCAGCTCGCTGTTAGCTCTTTCCTGTAGTCTGTTCAGATGATTTGCATATTTAAGCATATTGGAAATATTAGTCAAATTGTGGTCTGTTGTCAGGTATTTATCTCAGTCTATAGAATGTTTCCAAATTTCAAAGCACTTTTAATATAATGGAAAACTAAGGAGAGTATTATTGATTTCTCATAAAATGAAAGTGACCTGAATCTACTAACACAGAATGTTTAACAGTTTGTGTTAGATATGGCATTTACTCACACTCAGCAAAGTTTGCAGCCATGCTAGATTCTGTGCTCAGGACTAAAACACTGTTGGATTGTTGTTTTATTAGTGCTGTGCATACATTTTGTGATGGTAAACATTTTTGATGTCCTAACAAAGATATTTTGATCTATTTTCCTATGGAGTTGTTTCTATTATTACCTTTTAGTTTCTCTTTTAATTTAATAGTCATATTTCCTTTCCCTTTTGTCTAATTTTTATATGCTGCTAAATATATTTTAAATACACCATGTTTGCAAACTTTGGTAGCTATGATGGGAATTACTATCCTCTATGGTGGGGAAGGCTATATAAATGGGTAGATTGTAAAGAAAGATTATCTTGTTTGTGCCTGTATGAATTTTTAAATGCTGTAGATGGGATTTTGCAAAAGGATGTATAATTTATGTCTGCTCAGAACATTAATTTGTAAATTCTGCAAGTTTAATTTTTATGTAGATAGCATATTTGAAAATATCGTCCTTTGTGATTCTTCCTTAAAAATATTTGCTTGTAAATCAAAGCTTAGCTTGTGCTTAAATAAACATGTTGCTATGAATTATTTGTATTCTACTGTTCTTTTCCTAATCATAAGAAAATGGCAAATAGTGGTAAAACTGCTTGATCTGTGTGATATAAGGAAAGGCATTGTACTCAGCAGAATGTCTTTACTTGCTAGACGTGAAATTCTTAAAAGTTTAAACTAGCTTCATCTTGGGGAACTATAGTATCTCTGTGCAAAGGAATTAAACCAAATGATATATTTGGAGGGTTTAAACATACATGATAAAACCCTTAAACTATTTGCATAAAGGGTTGGGCAGTGACTTTGGTTGCCTGGAGAGAGGAGGTAGTGGGCGGTGACTGGCAGGTGTCGCCTAAGTGAGCAGGGGCTGAGGGGAGGTGTAGCAGGAGCTTCTGGAGATCTAACAATTTTTTTTTTTTAAATCTTGGGTCCTAGATGTTACCTAAGTGCTCACTTCATATATACATGTTAAACTACATGTTTTTTATGTATGTGTGCTATGTTTCACAGCAAAATATTTTTTAAAAATTTAAGGAAGATACTTTCCTATAAAGGCAAAACTTAGCTACTTTGGAATTTGGCCTCCTTTCCTAAAGAAATGGACTATATCCAGACGTGAGAGAGACCGTTTTCAATTCCAAGTTGCCTGGAACATACCTTTGTGCAGGGCTATTCCTTAGTATTTCATTAATTTGACTATTTAGTAGATGTTCACTGATCATATGCAGGGCCAGGTCTTGGGGATGAAAAACCAGCAAGCACACCCTTTGAGTGAAGAAAGATCAAAAGCATAGCACTTACAGACAGCTTGGTAAGTGCCGGGGGGGGGGGGCGGCTGGGCATCTTGGCAGCAGTAGATGCATCAGTCCTGATAAGGGCAGCTAGAGGCCCCACTGCTCTGTCTGTGTGCAAACCAGCATCCGGTTTACCTTTGCAGTGCTGGAGGCTATCTAATGTGAGCCTAATTTAACTAATTCAAGTGAACGTGTTAAAAAGGCAGTCTGCTGTAAGAATTTACATTTGCGAGCAATGTGAACCCATAAGAAACCCATCCAGAAAGGCTCACACAAGTCTTTATAGCAGTTAAAACAGTACTTCTAAAATTTAAATTATTCCTCACTATGTATTAAACATATGCCTGGTCTGCCTATGCACACAGAGATCGCCTCTTTTTTGCGGGGAGGGAGTATGTTTTTTCACTTCCAAATCTTGCGACATAATGGCAGTTTTCCATATTACATTAGCTACAAGATAATAGATAATAACTCCACACCCCATCTAGCATGCCTCCTGTGTACGTTAGGTTTAGAAAAAGCAAGCCCACATGTCTCAGACTTTTTTTCAGCCTGCCTCCTATCAACCAGACGTCACATGTCTCAGACTTTTTTTCAGCCTGCCTCCTATCAACCAGACATCAGTAAGCATAGGCACGAGCGGGCGGGGGGGTGGGGGTGGGTGGGTAGTGCGGGGCGGTGTCCACACATGCGCAGCACAGCGGCGGGGGGACGTCGCATCCGCTACAGGGGTAGGTTTTTGGGCGACAGTTACTTGGTAGTGAGTTCTAAGGAGACAGTGCGACAGCTGCTTCCCCAGTGCTGACAAGCTTGTAAGCATCCTTTTGCTGGATCACATTTCTTTTTGCTTAGACCAATTGTAGTAGTTCCTATTTTGCAACTGGATTGTAAAAGATATTCTTTTTGTTTTTGAATTGATTTCTTCCATTTATGTTTTCTAGACTGCAGATTAGCTCCCAAAAGTGACCATCCTCTTTTGTATGAATGTAGGCAGTTGTTTGAAAACCATGCTTTTTAGTTGCCTGACGTTTTATGTTTGAAAGGAGTCTCTTTAAGTGTTCTTACTTTTCATTAAAGCTGTTGTCTCCTCTGACCATTCTGTTTTCCAGGAACCCTCACTGAGTGTTCTGCTTTGTCTTCTTCCTGCAGTTGCTTGTTTCCCCCAAGGCATGGTGTGCTGTGATTTTCTCAGCCTGCTCACTCTCTGCTCTAGCCGACCTGCAATTTATAACAGTTGTTACCTGGGAAATCTCCTCTGCTCGCTCTTGGTCCCAGGTGTTAAGCATAGCTGGTGTGTGCAGTTGCCTCAAGGTTCTGTCTGGCCTGGGAGACTTCACACCCCCTCCTGAGACCCCATGTCTTCAGGGTGCTGCTGTCCCGCAAGGGTTTGGCCGGCTCTGGCAAGCTGGTTCTGTCTGGTGTTTTCCTCAGGAAAGTTACGTGGAGATTATCACAGATATTTCATGCCTCTTCCCCAGCTGCGAGCATCTAACACCATCTCTGAAAAATATCAGACAAGAAATGGGGTGATAAGAAGCCCGCTTTCAATGAAGACTAGATTCACCTGCAGGCACCCGGAACCTAACTAGAGTGTTTTACTCTGGGCTTGGGCTCTTAGTTTTATAATTGAGAGTCTGCCAGAGATAGGCAACTAAAGTGTCTTCCACAAGCCTCCTTAGGAAGGACAGGAAGCAGCTGAGGAACTTAACTATTATAATTTTCAGCTACTTGGGCCATTAACTGTAGGATCCTTAAATACCTCCCTTTTACCTGGTGAGTCTTATCCCAGACTGTTCCCACATCCCTAGCTGCTGTCCTCTCCTAGATCTTTCTACACATTTGCTTTCCTTTTTTTTTTTGAAGAGATGTATTTGTTGACAGGGAATTCCCACAGAGGGAAAACACTCCACAAAAATTATTCTGATACATGAGGTAGAGAGAATTAGGAGATTTTTTAACCATTACGATATCTCAGCACCAACCAATGAATTGGGATGACTGAAGAATGGGTGGAAGGCTTATTCCTGCTTCTTACTCTGCCTCCCTGATTCCTTTGAGTAATGGAGCCTGAGAATTTCAGCTGAGCAAGTTCTTCCCCACCAACAGATATCCTCCCCACCTGGTCTTACTGTTAACTATGGCTGAGGGCTGTGATAGTTCTGGCCTCTCATTTAAGTGGAAGTAGTGTATACAAGCTCCGGTCCTACTTTTTCTTTTTTTTTAAAGAAGTGCTTGACTTTACTTTCTCCTTCCTCCTTGTACTGAGATAGAGAAAGGGAAGGTGTGGAAAGGAAGACAACGTCAGGTAGTGGTAGGACATGGTAGAAGAGCCTGAGTCCTCCTGTGGCCTGGTAGAACAGATTCCTCCCTTAGCGAATCTAACTCGGAAGGTCCGTGAATTTTGTTCTGTTAAGCCCTAAATAGCAATAATTTTAGGCTGGGGTTTTTTTGTGTGTGCATGAACAACTGTTTAAATATGTAAAAGTAGTTCTTTCCTTGAGGACCACATGAAAACTGGCTAGGCTCAAAGCTATAGTTTTCCAACTTCTGCTCTGGATTGTGGAGCGAGAGAGAGCACTAATTTTAAGATACTTTTATACAACAATCCGGTGTGGCAAATATCCATTTAATGATTTAAAAGAAGAATATTCTAGATAGTGTTCTGTGCAGAGAAGACGTGGCTATTCATGCACATAACATACAAGGATCCCGGCCTCTGGGGTTGACCTTGACTGCACTGCGCAGCATGATATCACTGTTAGACATTGAAAGTTCATGTAATGGCTACACCTTTAAGGTAGATGGCAATAAATCACCTTGTTCTAAAAACCTTAAAGATAGGACACATTTTGAGCATGTGGAAATAAGTGTGTTCTGGGAGCGAGTTTTCCAAGTTGAGCAATGGTACCCGTGTCCAATAAAAGCCATCCTGGTGGCTAACCCTTTGAGCTCCATTACCTAGGTTAAATTAGTCCCTACTATGTAAAGTCAGTTCAAAAATAATGGCTTCCTTCCCTTAAATATATTATGTGAATCCAGGAAACTCTAGCTTCATGTAATTTTCAGTTCAAAATTCCAAATTTTAAGCACTGTCTTTTCTGACATAAGTGCTTTTCGAAAGAGTAATAAAAATGCAGTTACTTAAATTGAAAGATTTGGACAAGATAGTGTATTAAGAGTTTCTCTAGGACTAGTAACCCATTATTCTATGAATAATGGAAATATGTCACCAGAATTTCACTTGAGATTTTCTTACCTGTTCTCTGGGGTCCAAGTGGTGGCAGTGGCAGTCATGGCAGGGCACTGTTGGGCACCGACTTTTGTCATTGACACTGAGAGGATAGGAGACCACATTGCTGTGCTTAGCTACCCCAGTTCCTGCACCTGATGGACAGAAATACAATGGAAGCTGAGTATAAACACATGAAGGCTGCCCGGTCTGGATCCAGTCGATACGGCTATCCTGTTGGACATCGTGACACCCTTGACCAGCTTTGTCTTTGAGAGGTAATTTTTACCTTATGAATTGCAGCTCTGACTCTTGATTCCAGTGATCCATTTCTCTACCTCCTTCCTAGCCAGGGTGCAGGTGACTCAGGTGTGGCCCGGTAGCGCTACGGGTCCCAGATTGAACTGGGAGTCAGTAATGAAAATCCCCTCGCCTCCCTGTGTCCCTTTGATGCTGCTGGGTGGAGCTTGCCTTCCCATTCCTTGGCGGAGTGGAAGAAGTTTGGGGGGGTCAGAGTCTGTGTATGAGCTGCAGGGTCTGGATCTCATGAAGGAAGAAGCAGCAAATTGTGAGGTATGAATTTTGGACACTGTTTGGGCTGTGGAGCCTCAAAATCTTCGTATCTGTCCATTCAGGAATTGTATACTTTCCCTACTGACCTCTGGCAAATGTCTTTTCTGATTGAAATAGTGGAGTTGTTGCTGTATGCAGCTGAGTTCTGGCATGTGCTGGAAACTGAGTTTCCTCTCCCTCAACATGACATGAATGTTGGCAAAGAGAACAAATGATTATGGACACTGCAATTTCCCTACTTCTGACGTATTTACTTTAAACATCTCCCTGTTTTAAAGTAGACATATCTATTTTATATTCTTATGAGGGGGCACAGAAAAATCTCCAGAAGGGGCCTGAGATTCCAAGTCCTTTCATAACGAAGATTTTCCCCTAAACCAGGAGCAGTGGTACACACCTGTAATCCCAGCACTCTGGGAGGCTGAGGCAGGGGGATCTTGAGTTCATTGCCAGCCTGGGCAACTTAGAAACTTAGCAAGACCATGCTTCAAAATTAAAAACAAAAATGGATGGCAGTGTAGCTCAGTGTAAAGATCTAAATGACCAGTTGTGTGGATTGAGAACAATTACATCTGTAATCCCTTGTTTAGAGTGTTTTTATTTATCATTGTTGTTTACTTGCTATTTTGATATTCACTTTTCAGTAAATAGGTCAGGAAACATTTCTTTTGTATCCCAAATAAAGCAAAGATTGTAATGGATTTCTTTCTTAGCCCCTCAATTCCTACTTAGGCAAAATACCACCCAGTTCAGTGGTGGCGAACCTATGACACGTGTGCCGCAGCAGGCTGTTTGTATCATTGAAAGCTCTGAAACATTCATTGTCACTGACCTAGGGAGTGAACACTTCCGTGGTTTCTGGAAGTTGGTCCCATAGTCTCTGCAGGAGTTGGCTAAGGGGATGGGTGGGAAAGAGCCAACTGCCCCCATCACTGTGTGAGCAACAACAGTTTGATAGCTCATTTGAATAATTAAAGATTCTTACCTCAGGCAGAAGGCAGGAAAAAAGTATAGTTAATATTTAGCAATTGGGCAGGGCCTTTGATAAAGAATAATGTACATATGAAAGCTGGCTGTTCTCTAATTTCTTGTTGTCCTTAAATGTTTCCTACTACAGTAAAAAGTACAATCTAACTTTAGAGGAGAGATAGCCCCTAAGATACACACACATCTTGTGTTCGCAAATGCCAATTCAGTGCTCATGTGATTCAGGAGAAGCTCGTGACTAGTTCTGATTAGCCTAGACCAGTGGTCTCACATTGGCAAGATTAATCAGATCCACCTGGAGATTTTGTTGAGCCACAGGCCTCTCACCTTAGAGTATCTGATTAACAGTAATTTATATTTCTAAATATTATACTTTCCATATGATGCAGATGCTACTAGGGAGGGGGTTGTGTTGATGTAAGTTGATTCCAGGAAGAGAGGTTTACACCCATCCAAATGCAGCATTTTCCTGGCATGGATAATGGGGCTAGGCATGCACTTTGGGCCACATTCCTAGTCTGACTGAGGAGGTTACTACACTATAACTGAAGGAAGCCAGCCACACACTTGCTGGACCATATTTGCAAACATTTGGCTCCAAATGCTGTTGGAAGCCATCTGTCACCAGAAGGAATCCCACTTTGGAGTGACTGCAGTGATTCAAATGTCAGGACAAGCAAACTTGCCCTACCTGAGGATTCCCATTAAGTGAGGTGATAAATATTCATATTATGAAACACATCTGATCTGAGATTTCTTTCCTGATGCTTAAGGACACTACTACTGATTCAAATAAACCTCAGCCTGGAGATATGTACCTGTATATTCAGCCCAATAAAAACAATGTGAAGGAATTTGAAGAGTGGGAATTCCAGAGAGATGATTGGGTGCTTAATCAGGGCCACTACATACACCTGTGTGCCGAGCTAAGGTGTTAGAACTTTGGTTCACGTAGATAAAGCCAAGAAAAGCTGCTAACTCTGGTAGTAATGGATTGAAGAAGACAGACAGGTACATGGGAAAATTCACCAGAGGCTGTTGAAATAATCCAGGTTGATGTTTCAAGAGTATGAAGTAGGGCAGCAACCTTGCGACTGGAGAGGAAAACTCATGGAAGTGAGGAGGAAGACTCTAAAGGGTTATTGGGCTGCAGGTGCAGGGAGATCCAGGAGCCTCTGGCTAGCCTGTGGGTTAATAGGTGTGCCCAGTGCCTGGATAGGAAGGGATGGAAACAAAAGTCTCAGTCACCCTTGCCCCTCCTTGTGTGGCACGTTGTCCAGTCTTGCACTGAGTCTCCTGCATGTCAGCCCTTCTTCCCTCCCTGCAGCTGCCGCTCATCTGATCGGAGCTTCCGCCATCACCCATTCTTGGTTTCCTTTCCTCTACCCCAATCATGCTTCCAAACTGTTCTGCAGATTTTCTTTTTCAAATAAAATTTTATCCCAGTCACTTTCTGCTTAGAACAATTCAGAGGATTTCCATGGTTCTCAGAAAAAAACAAAGGGTTTGGGGGCACTTTCGCCCAGCCCTTTGCAGAATCCTTGTACACAGTACGTTTTCCATTTGCCTGGTGAGCTCTGACTCATCCCTTATATCTGGTTAAAGGATGACTTCCTTAGGCCTCGTGATCCCCAAATTCAGAGCAAACTCTTTTACTTGTCTTATGTTCTTATTTTCTTATGTTCTTTCCATTGTGTTTATTTGATTTGGGTGCCTCCCTCACTTGGCTTCCAACTTCTTGAGAGAAAAGTCTGTCTGATTCTGTTCACCCTACACCGATGATGGTGAACCTTTTAGAGCTTTCAATGATGGCAAACAGCCCACTGGGGCATGAATACCTAAGGTTTGCCCCCACTGGCCTATTTTCATTTTGAGCAGTGTGCCTGAGATATAGGCGTGCTTCAATATGTATTTGTTGAAGAAAAGAACAAATTTATTTTAATGGCAAGCTCATGAGTTTTCTCTCGGATGTTATTTGCAGAGTGCCTATTAACCAGTTTTTACAAGAGGGCAGGTTCAAAATTTCGAAAGTGAGTAAAAATGTTGACCCTGAATGTTTGAAATTGGGCTTCATACATTTGCTCACAAATAGTCACCAGAGATATCTTACTGTGCTAGTGAGATATTTTTTAATTGAGGCAATGGAAATGTGAAAATTAATAGAATATTTTAACAAAAGAACATGCTTATACATTGGCAGAGATTTCACACTTCTGCAATTTAAAGGAAAAGTTCAAACATTATAATTTTGCCACTGACATGATTCAAATATCAAAAAGGAAGAGTTATGGTTCAAAAGAATTGTACAAATGATTGTGAAATGTGATTAGTCAAACCATAAAAATAAAAGAATTAGTATTCTCCTCTGATTAGAAGTTATGAATGAATTATGGGAACATCTTCAAATGAATTAATTTATTCTATTTAATTAAGTTATAAAATGGTTTTGAAAAGTCACTGAGTTGCCAAGACATTAAAAATAAATCCAGCAACTGTACCTTAGACAAAGGTCTATTATCTAGAATATAAAAAGAACTGAAAAAAATCAGACCCCCCAAATTGAAAGACCCAATTCAAAAATGGGCATCTGAAATGAACGGACATTTCTCAGACAAAGAAGTAAAAACAGCAAACAAATATATGAAAAAATGTTCAACATCACTGGTCATTCGAGAGATGCAGATGAAAACAACACTGAGATTCCACCTCACCCCAGAAAGAGTGGCTGCTATCAAGAAATCAACCAATAACAAATGCTGGTGGGGGGTGTGGGGAGAAAGGAACCCTTCTCCATTGTTGGTGGGAGTGCAGACTGGTGCAATCACTATGGAAATCAGTGTGGAGATACCTCAAAGAACTAGAGTTAGAGATCCCATTTGATCCAGCTATCCCCCTGCTGGGTATCTTCCCAAAAGAATTAAAAGAATCATACCACAGTGATATATGTGCAACTATGTTTATAGCTGCACAGTTTGTAATAGCTAAAGCTTGGAAACAGCCCAAGTGCCCATCAACTGGAAACTGGATAAAGAAGATGTGGTTTTTAAAAAATAAAATGGAGTACTACTCAGCCATAAAGAACGAGAAACTAGAGTCGTTTATAGCTAAATGGATGCATATTGAGGCCATCCTCTTAAATGAAATAAATAGGACATATGTGTAAATACCGAGTAGTTTCTCTAGTGTGAGAAACTGAAAGTGTAATTAAGGATTAAAATGATTAAAACAAATAATGGATAATTTGAAATAGGAAGAAAAGGTTCAAAGGGGTAGAGGTGGCAGGAGGGGAAGGGGAGAGATCAGAGCTACAGGCTGGAATCTGGAAAGAATCCATATATAGATTGTGTTTAAAACTGTAGGAAGAGCTGTAGATAGAGACTAGGCTGGAGCTCATCAGTGGGTTGGGAAGGAAGAGTCACTGAGATCAAAGGAGAGAAGGGTGTGTTTCCAGAAGAAGCACATACAACTTTGTACAGTACACAGTACTGTATAGTGTGATAAATGACTGTTACTGCTTTATGCTGTGCTTTTCATCCTTTAGAGCATAATCCTACTTACATAAAAGAGTCTACTGTGAAACAGTGTGCTGCTATGCCAGTAGTAGCCTTATGTATCTTACGTTTAACTGCGTATTTGGATAATATCAAGGGGCCATCACAGGTGATTGATGGATACCTTTTCATTTTGCACTTAGAAGTTGGCACTCTGTGTGGCACTTCGCGATACACACGGATGAAATTGCCTAATAACATATTTCTCAGATTATGTTTTTATCACATGTCACATGACTGTATTGAAATTTAGATTTAAAAACTTTGGCCTACGTGGAGTCTACTAGCTAATTAGAATTTTTTTCCAGACCATTATTTGTTCAATATTAGTTTTGAAAATCTTTCTAAGACAAATCACATCCTTTGATGTCTTGTTAATGCTTGAGATGTTTTTGTAAATTATATGGAAAAATGTTTAAGTACTTTTCCATTTTGCTTTGGTTGAGTTCTATTTGAATATTATTATAGTTTTTTCTCTTGCGTTGCTTTTCTTTGAATAATTTTAATTTTTGTATATATGTGTGTTTGTTGAATGATAATAAAGTTACATTTAAAAAAAATCCATAGTAAAATTACCACAAGACAGATATATTATGAGAAGGTTGCTTCCCTGTTCCCTTATGTTAAATTAATTTAAGAACAAAAACAAATGAGGGAATGGTGATGGTATAAAAAGGAAGAGATATTGGTTCACGTATGTATTTTACAATTAATTTCTCACAATTAAAGATACACATTAACAGGGCCAGGGATTTAGCTCAGTGGTTTCGCTACCTGGTGCTCAAGTGCAAGGACCCAAGTTCGATCCCTGGTACAAAAAAAAAAAAGATACACATTAACAATATACAAAGACCTACAAAAAAAGCTACAAACCTCACAGCAGTTAGTACTGGTATTATATCTTCCTTAACTGGTAGAATTCACCAGTGAACCAATTTGAGGGGTATCTTTTGCTTTGGCTCAACTTTGGACTCAACTTCTTTAGTGTACAGGTCTACCCAGGTTGTATTCTTCTTGATTGAGACTTGGCAGATTGAATCTTTCAGGAAGTCGGTCAGTCACATGTGGCCGCAGGCATACTAGGCATAGGCAGCACCGTCATGAGGAGTGGTGGGCTTTCCTGATCACCTCCAGGGCATGATTCCTTGGTTAGGACCTCAGAATGGGGTATGTTTTTCTGGAATATTTGCTCAGAAATTAACCTAAAAAGATGGGAGATGAAACATCCTACTTCTTGAAAGGTGGAAAATAGTGGAATTAGAGGCAATGAGATCTGACCTGGGCCAGTGGACCTGTGGGTGCTCGGTGCCAGTCCTCAGCTGTGAAAAGTCCCCTTGCACATGGTTATGCAGGTTGATAAGGACATGTTCAGTGTGGAGAGCTTTTTTTTTTTAATTGAAAGAATAGCTTTATAATATAAAGTCAAGTAGTTAGTCATCTTTTTCTTCCTTTTTCTCTACTTCCACCTTTTCTTCTTTGGACCTAAAGGCTAGATATGATTTTATTGCTGGGGGAGGAAATTAATTGATTTACTGCAAAAATTATCTCAGGACTAGAGAGACTACAGGACAATTTCAGATGTGTATGGAGGACAATACCTACACTATTTTGCTTGCTAGTTAATTTATTTTTCATTTTCCTCCTCCATCTTTCTTTTACACAGGGAGAAGGGGACTATGAAACTTCTCGACCCACTACTCAGTTATTGAAATATACTAAACTCTTGAATTCTGATCATCTAAAGGATGAAATGGTGAATGTAACGAATGACAATTTACACATGTATGAAGTTGAATGTCAATATAGATGTGTTGTATTCCCAGGTATTTAGGAACCTGGGAGGAGAATGTTTTATTATTATTTGATGTTAAGTAGAAGGCTCAAAAATATTTTATCTGGATTCTTACGCTAGGTGTAATGGCACCTGCCCGGGATTACGGGCATGTACTATCTCACCTGGGTTAAGAATTGATATAAAATAAATATTGTTGAGTATTTTATTTAACATCAAATAGTAATAAAACATTCCCCTACCAGGGTCCTGAACTATGTATGCTGTACTAGAGAAATACAGGTTTATAAATCGACTTGGTTTACCATCAGGCGGCCATGTGGTAGCTATAATTAAAGCAAACAAAATATTAGTATAATTATAATAAAGTAAAATGATATGACTTATTAATTAGAGTGTTTAAATATACAATACAGTATGGGGTTTCACTATTCAGTCCAGGAGGGACTCTCAAGTACTAATTGTTAAATCAGGTCTGTTCAATCATGTTACTTTATACAGAGCTTTTTAAAAAAATCAGTTTGGCAATGGAGAACTGAAATTGAATCAAAGCTGAAATTCTGCATGTATTAGGCATTCCCTCAGCAGTGGATTGTGCTAGATATAAAAATGACTCAGACATAGGTGTCACCTGCAGGGTGTGATACATGCAAGGGTGTGATATCATAAGTGTCATAGGTGCTGTGATCCATTTTGCCCGGGAAAAGGAAGAAGGGAGGGGAAATGCTTTGGGAAAGAGCAAACCTTGAGAATCTTGAGACATAAATGTGTATCCTACAGAAACCAGCAGAGCTGGAGAAAGCAGTCCAGGCAGTACTGTACTTTAAGCACAGGTCAATATCTTGAAGCAGTGTGGTGTATTCAGGGCACTGTAAATTGTCTGTCATGGTTGAAGCACAGCTTTTGTATATAATAGTAAGGAATAGGAAGTTTTACTCTGAAAGTGGTGTCCAGAACAGTTGGGAAGGCACCCCTTCTGTTCCCAGATACAGCTGTCCCTCAGGATTCCCAGGAGGTTGGTTCTAGGATCCCCTCCCTTGCAAATATCAAAATCCAAGGATACTCAAGTCCCTTATATAAAATTACATAATATTTACAAATAGCCCACATACATCCTCCTATATACTTTAAATACATTATCTCTAGATTCCTTATGACACCAAAACAATGTAAATGCTCTTTACACAGAGGTTACATTGTATGGATAAGGGAATAAATGATGAGTTTGTTCATGTTCAGTACAGGCACAATTCTTTTTCTGAATATTTTCAATCCATGATTGGTTGAATTCATGGATGTGATGTCCATAGATATGGAAGACTAGCTCTATATACTGTGCTCATGGTGACGGCCCAAGGACAAGGATGTGTGAATAAACACGTTGGCCACTGAGTTGTCATGAAAGCAGTTATGTAAGAACTCCAAAAGAAATAGTGTTTTCAAGAAGTTAAACTTTACTGAGAGACTTCACTCATTCACAGAAATAAACTGAATCCCCCATTCCCTGAAATCCTGATCCAGTAAATATTCTGGAATTTGTATTAAAAAACATTAAAAATGTAAAACAACAACCATGAAACTACAACTTTCCTGGTGATTCTGATGAGGATTCAGGGTTGCCATTTATGGGTTTAGGAAATATCCTTAGAGTTCAAAGGAGTAAAGTCAGAGTCACTGGGGACAGATTCTTTTGGGACAGCTGCTCTCACACTGTTCTCCTTCAACTCATGCTGCCAGTGGAAAGCAAAACTCTCAAGGCTCATTTAATCCATTCACACAACATTTTCAACAGAAATAATGCCCACCCAGGTGATTATGCGACATGGAGAGAGCTCAAGATGTGATTTGCAAATTTATCAAGTTTGCCCAAAAGCCAGGTTTCCAGCAGACACGTGAATGAGAGCTCCCCATGAACTCCCAACTGTGTGATAACTTCAGATTATAACACAAATGCTTGCTCTTTGTACAGCATCAGTGGTGTTGTGCCTGACGCATTCACTGGGCATTTTGGTCTGGTAGTGTCACTGTCCTGGAGACCAGCGGGTTGTGAGTGGCATGTAGTTGGAGCAATATGATGTTGGGGTTAAGAGATTAGAGAGGAGGAGAGGAAGTAGGATAATCACATCTTCATGGGGATCCCATTGCCTTTCAATCTGTAGGGTATTAGCAAGTGAATTGCCTGGATAGGTTGCAGAATGTTCTTACCTGTGAAAGGTTTGATTTGCGGAGAGCGTGAGGGAAGCCGTCTCAGGAACGGTTTTCAGTACTTCCACCAGGGGGCAGTGGTGCTCTCTGCAAAGACAGTGACTATAGGAAAATTTATCATTCTTTTTTTAGACTTAAAGTGGGTGTGAATGGGAAGCATTGATTAATTCTGACTGCCCCTGGACATTAGGGTGGATCTGGAACCGAGTTCCAGAAAAATATAGGATGGTTAAATACCATCTGTAGAATGATAGAGTCTTAAACAAGAGTGACTACTTAAACAAACCAGTTGCTATAGTTGGTTACATCAAGACTGCAAATTCATAATTCTTTTAAAAATAACTTTATTTTATGAAAAAATAAAATTTCATACCAAAATAATGAGAGAATAACAATAAAACGTCGTGAGTCATTATTTTCAAAGTAGTTACTCAGAGTACAGGACATAATTCTTAAAGCTCCTGTCCATCAGCCTTATGAGGTTCAAGAATTTTGATTTGGTAAGAGTTATGTATCTCAGGAAACTACAGGAGCAAATTCTTTTTTTTTATTTTTATTTTTATAAAATATCCTTCTTTATTCTGTACACAACCACAATTATGCAAAATAGGCTCTATATTGTTCTCCTTAGTTCTTTTATAAATCTACTTATCTATTTCTCATCATTTTTCCTTTCCCTTCTTTCCTTCCCCCTGCCCCTCCCACTACCCCTACCCCTTTGGACCTTTTCTTCCTATTTTGCATTATTGATTATTCATTCTAATCATTGGTACATTTTAGGTATACAATATAATGACATTCATCATTGGAAATTTGCACCTTTACATAGTCTCTCTTGGTTCTTATTTTTCACCCTTGCCCAGCCCTCCAACCCCTCCATTCCTCCCTATTTATAAAGATTTTGTTCCTATTTTTCCATTTTCTCATATTAATCCCATTCCCTTCTATCCTTTCCCCTACCCCTCCCACTTCCTTCCCCTTTGCCTACAAGAGCAAATTCTGCAGAGAGAGGGCAAGGGATAAAAATTACTTTTGTAGAACTGAGACTTCTGATGTATTTATCACTAATTCCACCTTAGCTTGTCAGGTCTTCCAGAAGAATAAAACTATGTTTCTACTGAGTAAGGTCAATGAGCACAGCCCTCATAAGACCAGAGGAGTCATCAAGGTATCACCGTGGAAAGGAAATGGATGCAGAGTCAGGAGGAAGCTGTTCAATCATCCAAGACTGGGGCTTTCTCCTGACTCTACCACTAACTCTGTGAGATCCTAAGTCGTGTGGCCCCATTTGTCCTCACAGTTCACACCTGAGAAATAAGCTGATTAGCTCAGGTGAATTTTCAGAGTCATCACAACTATAAAATTCTAAATGCTATGAAAATACAAATCCATTATCATTTAACTGCCTTCTACACAGCTTATGATAGCCCTTAAAAGAAGGGTTTTTCAGCTTGACTTACTTTACCAATTTCATCTGGCAGCACAGGATATGAACTTAGTTATAAAAGGAGATTTATTACTGTATCCAACAAGCAAAGAGCTGGGAGAAAGGCATCATATAAAGTTTCACCTTGAAGGCATTAGTTCATTATTTCTACTTTATTCCATTCCAATGAGGAAGAAGAGAGGTGTCAAGATTCATTCTTCCAGACAGGGTTCTGGGTGGAGATGCTAAAGCACACAAAGCAGACAAAGTCCCTACTCTCTTGAGCTAATTTTTAAGCTAGAGGAGAACTAATGGTGTAGATTTGTAGATGGTAATAAAGTGAAAAGTAGGGCAAGGGGAAAAGGGGGTGCTAGGATGTCATTACATTGGGAGGAAAACTTATGAAAGAATTGTAAAAGAATTAATAGACCACATGCAATTACCACACCACTTCCAGGCTGCATGTGTGACAGGTGAAAGGCCCTCCAAACCTGCACCTCTCTACAAATGAATAACCCCAGAGAAACAGTGTGCTTGTGACCCAACAACCATGGGCAGGAAGGTGACATTGTTGGAAAGGGGGGGCATCTTTATTGCCATCTACAAATTGACACCTTTAGTTCTCCTCTAGTTTAAACATTTTGTCATTGTTAAAGTGTACAGTGTGAGGCCAGAGGAAGATGGGCATCAGAAAGAGGGGATACGTGGAAGAGGAGGACTCCAATAGGGTTGGCTACCTGGCAGAAGCACATGCGGAAGCCTATACGCTAAAGTATTTGAAGTTTACCTTGTAGGCCTTTGGATCCAGTCACAGAGGAAACCTGGATGATGTGAGCCAGGGTAGGGTGTGAACTGCACTTAGCAAATACCCAGTCCCAAGAAGCAGGTGGTATTCTACTCCATGGTGTTGCTATTGTAGAAATCTGTGTTCACTCTTATCAGAACTTTGAGTTTTTAAAGTGGAGCTAGAAATCTAGGTTTGTAAGCAAAATATTCCTATTTGAATGCTGGAAATAAATTCAAATTTAACAAATGCATGGGCCAAACTAAACACAGACTGCATTGATCTTTAGTTTTTAATCCCGTGGGAGGTGAAAGACCCATGTTAGATCTCAGTAGGGTGGCTGCTAGAATCAGTTTTGCTTTGCAGAAGGATTATTTTGGAAACAATGAGAAGAATAGATTGAAGGAATTAGCATAGAGTCAAGAAAATAATTATGAAGCTTTTTGAAATAAAAATCAAGACATCAAACTAAAGCAAAAGCAATAGGGATATTTAAGAGAAGTGGCAGGGTGTGGGGACTCAGGCCTATGGATACTGAAATAAAACAAAGTTAGATGACTTTTAGATTTCTGAGTTGAATGGCTAAGGAAATGATCTTTCAAGTCACTAATGTAGAAAACAAGAAAGGAAACCTGGTTTGCAAAACAATATTAAGATTTCTTTTTGTACACACAGATTTGGCTTGCTCTGAAAATCCAAAATATAAAATGCACCAGCATTATGCTTAAACAGTTTTGGATTTTGGAACATCTTGGATTTGGGATTTGAAGACTAAAGATGCCCACCCTGTAAACTATCTGCAAATATTCCCAAGTCTGTAAATACCCAAAGTCATAAATACTTTTCCTCCAAAGCATTTTGGATGAAGGGCACTCAACTCTATTGAGTTTGAGGTACTGTATTTGAAAGGTGTCTAAATGAAATCCTCTGGTCAGTCTGATGGATCATGAAGCTCAATAAAGAAATTAGACTGGGTTAAATACTGGGGAGTCATTAGCGAATGGCTTGTACTTCTTTTTTTGGCAAATATGTTTTCCTCCAATATGCTGGGTATTGATCTTGATTCTGGGGTATGAAAGAATAATGGCTTAGCTGAACTCAGGAACTTGACATATAGGGAAGCAGCAGATAATAAAGGGGAAGGCACACAAAGGCAATAAATACAAATGGTGATGAGAGGAAATATAGCTCCTAGGAAGGTGAAAGAGGATGTGGAAAGAAATAGAAGTCACATTGGTCACTCCAGGCACCTAAGTGGGTAGAAGATCAAGTGAGAGGGAAGGCAGAAGATCCCATGTCCAGAAGAGCTGAAACCTGGGCTCAATGAGAGGGGCACAAGGAAAGAACTTGGAGCTCACTGTCATGCACTGGGCCAAAGGAGGAGCAGAACTTCAAAAGCTGGGCTGCCCTATAATTCAGTCCTTTGAGCTCTTCTCTTCTAGTTCAGACATTTTTCTTGAATTTTAACTGCCTGTTATATAGCTTTACACGAATGTCTGAGCCATCTCATATTTATCAGGTCCAAAAGCAAGCTTCTAACATTTTGTCATCTTCTCTCCTTTAACTTTACCTGCAATCTTTCCTCTTTAAGTAATGACAACTTCATTCTTCCAGTTTCTTACCCAAATTCTGTAAATCCTATCTGCTTTACCTAGAAAACACTTGCAGAACCTAACTACCTTTTATTACCATTACCATTACCATCTTGATCAAAGCCACTAATATTTCTCATCTGGAATATTGCAGTGGCCTTGCAACTGGTCTTTTTGATTCAACCCATGAACTCCATTTCATTTCCATAAAGTAGCTAGAATTTTAAAACATCATGTCTCATTGTCTCACTTCCCTGATAAAATCCCCCAATAAGTTCTCACTTTAGTTGGAGTAAAAGCCAAGATACTTCTAATGTTCATAAAGGTCCCTTGGGATGGGTCCTTAGTCACTTCTCTTTAGTTCCTATTTTCTCTATGGTCACTTGGCTCCAGTCACGGTAGTCTTTGTCATGTTCTTCTAATCTTCGCTGCATATCCCTGCCTCATGGCCTTTGCACTTACTTTTTTCTCTACCTGGATTGATTTTCTTGAAGAAATCTTTATGCTTTACTCTCTTGCTTCATTCAGGTACCATCCAGTATTGGTTTTCTTGCTACTTAGCTAAAATTATGATGCAGAGCCAGGAGCCAGGAGGGCCCGGGAATCAGCTGCCTTCCTCTAGCTGATGCTGCCTTTGCTCCTGGGGTCTCCACAGCACAGGGCAATAGGGGTGAATCCAACAGACTGATCTGATGGAAGAAAACACCAACACCCAGGAGGACAGTTTTGCTTTAGGACTGAGGTGTTAGTTATCCTAGCACAGGGATGGGGTGAAAGACAGCCTTGAATAATAGGCGTGGAGAGGGTGAGAGCTAAACAGGGATCTCCTGGGATCCTTTGGGAGGTCCAGGATCAGACCAGGAGTATCATGGGGCCTGTACTCTGCTGTGGGAGGCCAAGTTTGGAGGGTGTGTTAATCAGAGGGGACAGTCCTGAAGAAGAAGGCACTTGGTCCACATCTAGCAGAAATAGTAGTCTGCAGTACTATAAACTAATTGTCTTCACTAAAACCATTGTCTTCCCTATTCTGATTAAGGGCTGTTCATGAGTGGTTCCTAGGGCTTGTTGATATCCAGTTGACATTGATATTACTGAATTTAACTCTGTAGCCAAGGTTACATGGTAATAGCTGACAACTGGTTTTTTCTCTATGTTGATATCTGGATTGCCTAGGGGTCATAAACAATAAAAAAATGGATATACATACACAGAGGATTATGGGAAAGAAAGGCAAAAAAGACTCCCAGGGTCTCTTAATTCTTCTAAAGCAGATCAAGGAAGCACAAAAGGAGAGGGAAACACATACCAGGAAGCAGAACTCAATGAAAGATTATAGATGTGAAGAAGAAATTAGGCAAGCTCAAAGAGGAAATGAACCAAAATTTGACAGAATTATCACTCAAAATGCTCAAAGTAGACTTGGCTAAAAATAAAGTAAAAAATTGGAAGAGCTGACCAAAATGATTCAAAACATGAATGACAAATTTATCAAAGATAGAATCCTTGAAAAGATATCAACATAAATACCTGAAATAAAAAACTGTATAGAATTTATAAATGACCATTGTGAAGACAGAGTGCCTGAAACTGAGGACAAAATGGGAAATTGTGCAGAAGTACTCAAGCTAAAAAAAAGAGGAGAGAACAAAAAGAGACCACTCAGCATCTACCAGATGATGCTAAAGACCAACTTATGGCTGATTGGAGTTAGAGAAAAGCTAGAAGATAGCACAGATGGAATTATTAATGTTTACAGGAATCTGAGATGTGAATTCCTTATCATGATGTATGATCTTTGTGATAATGTGCTGCATTCTATTCACTAATATCTTTTTGAGGATTTCTGCATCTACATTCATTGAAGAGATTGCCCTATAGTTTTCTTTTTTAGTAGGTTCTTCATTTGGTTTTAGAATCAGAGTTATGCTGGCTTCCACAAATGAATTTGGAAGTACTCCATTCCTACCAGTTTCTTATTAGAGTTTGAGGAGTTTTGAGTTGAAGGTTTTGTAAAATGGAATCCATTAGGATTCCATTTCAGCAGTGAATTAGCAGTGAATCCATTAGGTCCTGGGCTTTTAAAAAAATTTTTATTTTATTGGTACATTTTAGGTGTACAATATAATGACATTCATCACTGGATATTTGCACCTTTACATAATCTCTCTTGGTTCTTATTTTTCCAACTTCCCATGCTCTCCCTTAAAACCCTCCATCCCTCCCTATTTACAAAGACTTTGTTTCCATTTTTTCGTATTAATTCCATTCCCTTCTTTCCTTTCCCCTAGCTCTCCTACTTCCCCTTCCCTTTTGCTCCTTTTCCTCTGATTTCACATTATCTATTATACCTTTTAGTCCTTATTTACACTTTCAGTTTCTCACACTATTTGGTATTTACACATGTGTGTCCTGTTTATTTCACTTAAGAGTATTGCCTCAGTGTACATCCATTTAGCTATAAATGTCTCTAATTTCTCATTTTTGATGGCTGAGTAGTACTCCATTTTATTAAAAAACCACATCTTCTTTATCCAGTCTCCAGTTGATGGGCATTTGGGCTGCTTCCAAGTTTTAGCTATTACAAATTGTGGTGCTATGAACATGGGTACACATATATCACTGTGGTATGATTCTTTTAATTCTTTGGGGAAGATACCCAGCAGGGGAATAGTGGGGTCAA
>NW_004624778.1:1246443-1266475 GCF_000247695.1 Heterocephalus glaber
AAAATGGAAACAAAGTCTTTGTAAATAGGGATGGATTGAGGGGTTGAAGGGAGGGCAGGGGAAGTGGGAAAAATAAGAACCAAGCTGGATTACGTAAAGGGGCAAATTTCCAATGATGAATGTCAGTATATTGTATACCTAAAATGTACCAATAAAATAAAATTTAAAGATTAAAAAAAGAGAAAAAAATTGTCTTCACACCATGTCACAAATCTACAGCAACCAAAACATCATGATACTAGCATTAAAACAGGCAAATAAAAAAATGGGGCGGATTAGAGAACCCAGAAATAAGCACACATGCTGATACCCAACTTATTATTGACACGGGCAACAGAAGATACATTGGAAAAAATCTTTTCAATAAATGGTGAATATCATTAGCCATATGGGGAAGAAAGAAACTGTCCCCTGGCTCTCGTGATACATAGAATAATTAACTCCAAGGATCAAAGACTTAAATAGAAAATAGAAAATTCTGAAACTATTAGAACAAAACAAAGGGAAAATGAATCAGGACGTTGGTCAGAGCTAGGAGTTTTTGATGCACAGGAAACAATAGTAAAAATTGATGAATGAAATCACATCAAACTAAAAGGCATCTGTACAGCTAAGGTAACAACAGCATGAAAAGACAACCTACAGAATGGAAGAAAATAGTTACAAACTATTCATCCGAGAAAAAAATAATATCCGGAATATATAAAGAACTCAAGTCAGCAGAAAAATATCTAATCTCTCCTCTTGCCCTGAATTTATTAAACAAACAGAAATTTAAATAATCTTGTTGGCAGCCAGAAAATTTATGTTCTTATAAACATATATACTAAGGCGCATGCATATATTTTATTTTCCTTCAGTGGCTATTGTCACTTTAGTTGGGTTGTGATTGGAACTTAAAGCAAACATTTTCAGAATCCTGAAAATATGTCTCCAGTTCTCTACTAGACACCCTTCCTCTGAGGTGTCAGTATCCAATTAGAGACTGACTTCCTTTACTATCTTGTATTCTGATAGAAACAATTGTTAAAAATTATTGTTAGAATATTTCCCATGAAGCTAACACAGGATTCATTAAATTAATTCAGTTAGATACACTTGTGGTCGGTATGTCTGCTTCACCCTATTTTCCCAGTAGCATTACACTTCCTGCCCTCTGTCCCTCTGATTCCTGGGTGCTCATTGTGAGTGGTGAGAAACTCATCCGCACCTACCTCCCTAGTGGCCAGCAGTAAGTAGCCCAGTTTGTGCCAGCCACTGTCTAGAAATAATCCTTCTGTTTCCTAGACTCTGAGTTCATAGGGTTCCTGTTTTGATGAGAAGGAGAACATTTGTACAGGTGGGAGAAGTTATCCACATTTATCCACTAATAAGTATATTATTTCTCTAGAAACATTCAGACCATATGCCACGTCTTCTACCCATTTCAAAACAACTCCCACAGCCCAACAACAATAAAGCAATAGGCACAATGTATTAATTTTTAAGAGCATGTAGACAACAGTCTTTTTCCAAATATATTCCTACCCCTATTCATTTTTTTCAGTCTGTGTGTGTGTGCGCGCGCGCGCGTGCGTGTGTATGTGCACGCGCACTTTATTCTAGGTAGTTCCTGATATAGTTTCAAGTTCATTGACTTTTACATTTAGTGACTACTATGCTGTTAATTGCAGTCTGTTTTTCATTTCGAATATTTCCCTCCCTATTTCAAAATTACCTGTGGGCCTATATCTTTTATTTATGCCCTCATCATGCTGATGCTCACCTTTACTTTTTTTGAAAATATCAGGCATATTTATTAAAATCTTATGTCCTCATCTAGTTTCATAATTCTTATAATTTCTGGATATATTTCTATTGATTGATCCCCCATTTATAGGACACATGTTTCTATCTGATAATAAATTTTTATACTACACATGTGACTTTTAAGATATTAAAACTGTTGTATTTTCTTGTCTTTTTTTCAGTTGAGTGTTGAGTTCTTTTCTGTATGAGCTTAAGTTCATTAGTCAGATCTGCTCAAGACTTGCTTTTAAGCTTTCCTAGGTAGCACAGAGAAGCTTAGGTGTAGGGCCAACTGGCCCCTGTTACTAATGCTACGTAACTTCAAGGGTTATTCTTAATGTCCCATATATTACAGATACTTCCACTGTGTCCTGGATAAGCTCCAGGAAATACTCTGCCTGCCCCTTTTAGGGTTTTTTCCCTCTGGTTTCAGGTAGCATCTTCTTATGCACTCACAATTCAGAAATAAAACAAAGCAAAAGGAAACGAACCTGAAGAGATCCTTTTGTAGGTCTGTACATTGCCTATACATTCTAGCTGCTTGGAGCATCTTCAAGTCTGGCCTCTGACTCCGCATTGTAACAGTATTGCCGGGCTCTGCTTGGCGTCCTGCTCTGCATTCTGTGCCCTGCTGACTGACTGTAGGGAGCAGACAGAAACAGGTGTGGGGTTTGCCTTGCCTTTGTTTCACTGTGTTGCTGCCTGTTTCTGCTACTGAAAGCTGTTGTTTTATGTGTGCTCTGTGCTTTCTAGTTGTTGGTGGAAGCATATATCCAATCTCTGTCCTTTCCCCAATGGCCAGAAGCAAATCTTTATGTGCTCCTTCTAAAATTAAGGTGGATAATAGAGATTCTGATATGCTCATTTTACTCCTTCAGTTTTAGCTCCAACTTTTATTTGAAGCCACACCTACCAACTACCTAGTCAGAAATTGCTTCTATCTTTAAAAATTTAAACTTCCAGAACTCTTTGATGCTTTGTCCCAAGGAAAGGATAGAGCAATTATCTCTAAGTGTACTAAGTGAACCCTGAGCCAGAATCCTTCAAAGTTGTCAGTAAGCATTGTTGTATGACACTCAATCACAATGTTGCATTTGCTTCATTCTTTATTTTTTTTACAACTTTTTTATTAGTATATATTGGTTATACAGATTAATGGGTTTCATTTTAGCAGATTTGTACATGCACATAATATACTTTGATGTTTTTCTTCTATCAGGCCAGAGACTCTCCATATCAAAAGGTTTCCTTTAAGTAATATACTGATTGCTGTCCTTACCTAGGAGTTTTGCAAGAAAAGTGCCCAGGCCAAGCTTGGGATTTTGAATGCTGGTCGTGGTTCTCAGGGCTTTTTTTCAACAGAAGGCCGGAAAGACAGCCCAGATGAGCCAACCCCACAGGGCTGCCAGAGAAGAAAAACAGATTATTTTCAGACTTTTTAGAAACTAACTCTTCTTTGTCATATTTCTGGTTCAGCTTCAGTGTTGTATTCATGCCATTTTATTTCTTGAGAAATTTGCCGTTATGGTGGCTGAAAGCAAAGATACATTTTTTAAAAGTTGTTTTTCCCTCTGTCATTTTTGTATCATAATCACTGGGCCAAAACTCATCAGCTGAAAAGGAAATTACAGCTAACTTTCTCTCTCTGTTGTAATATCCCCTGCCTAATATCCAGAGGTAACTTATTTTGTACGATGAGGTGTTTGATGGTAAAACCACTAATAAACACAAATCCTATGAGATGAAGACCTTTTCTAAATTATTGTTAAAATTCAGGTGGTTAAAGTAATTTATTGATTTTTCTGCAGTATTAAAAATACCTACCACATAACTTTATGAAATATTAATTTCATAATTATTAATAACACTTGATTTGATGTAAATAATGTTACTTATAATTTACTTGCAGGTAAAATAACTTGAGAAATAATATAAAAAGCTGAAAATCTTATGCATATCTGTTTTCTCAATATTAGTACCAGGGAGCACACCTTGAAATGATATGTTTTTTAATTATTAAGTAACAAAGATGAATAATGTCAATCTTTATACACTACAAAGGAAATAATTTTTGTTCTTCCACATGACACTTCAATGGATGCCAGAGTCATAAAATCATATATTGTTTGTGTTATTTTATGTGTCTGTCTACTTTTGTTATATTTATTCATTTTTTAACTAGGGGATAAATTATGTATAACAACACTCAACCATCTTAGTGTACAACTTTGTGAGTTTTAACAAGGCACATGGTATTGTAACTGCAACAACCGAGATATAGAACAATCATTACCGTCCAGATTCTCCCGTATACTTTTATAATTAATCCTTTCCTTACCCTGGTCTCCTGGTAATCACTGATCTCTTTTTACTCCTACAGAATTGTGTTTTCTAGAATGTCATAAATGGAAGTACGTAATCTTTTGGGTCTTATTCTTTCCATTCATCACAGTGCATTTAGGATTCATCCATGTATAAATAATTATTTCCTTGCTACTCCCTAGTAATATTCCACTGGTGAATATACATCATTTGTTTATACATTTCCAACTTTGTTTGACCCTAATATAGGCAATCTAGCTTTGCTTTTTATTAGTGTTTTTATGAGTCAATCTTTTTTCTACCCATTTACTTTTTTCCCAACTGGGTAGTTTACTTGAAATGCATTTCTGTGGACAGCATATCATTTTTTTTTGGTACTGGGGCTCGAACTTGGGTCCTTGGGCTTATAAGGCAGGTGGCAGAACCATTGAGCTAAATCCCTGGACCATAATTTTTTAACCTTAACAATTGCTATCATTTAATTGACATTAGAGAATTTGTACTTAACATTAGATTATTATTGATGTTAGATTATTTGTACTTAATGTAATTATTGATATAGATAGATTAAAATATATTCATTTTATTAGATGATTTCTGTTTCTTTTAAATGTTGTTTATTTTTCCTCTTTTTCTGCCTTTCATTATTCTACTGTTTCCATTTTTATTGAGTATTTATATGATTCTCCTCTACATTCTGAGCCTTTTATACTTTTTTTTAAAAAGTCATTTCCTTAAAGTTTATAATAAACAAATTTAATTCATTGCTATCTATCTTCAAATAAATTTAGAGGTTCATATACAATGTAGGCTATTTCTAATTTCTCTTTTCTATCCCTTGTGATATTGTTGGTATACATTTTACTTTCACATATACTGTAAACACATAGTGCTTTGTTACTTGTTTGTTTAAATAGCTGGTTACCTGTTAGAGGTTATGTCTGCCTAACATGATACAACTGTTTTGCATACAGCCAAAAGCTCAGTAAGCCTTTCTCCAGAAGAAGATGCAAAGTTCCTCAGTGACATTTACTCTTTTTCTTGAAATCCTATAGCTTAAATACTATGATGTGAAGTTAATAATACTTAAATGTTATGATATTAAAAAAATCAGCACATCTTATGATATATGTAAAGGGATTTAGAAAAGGCAAAAAATGAAAATACTTCCAGTATCTACACAAACATATTCATAACAAAATAAGATGTTTTCATGGCCATTACAGTCCTCATTTCTATAACTGGTCATATGGTCATATAATCATAGCTGATATTTATGACCATTGTTTCCCACCACTCATTCCATATCCTCTTTACTCTCAGCAAGCACTTCAGCTACTTTTGTTTCTTACTCGTGGGATGAACCAAACCTTCATTCCCGAGGGGCCTAGGTGATTACAACACTTACCTGGATTGGGTTGTTGTAGTTTTCCATTGATGTTAATCACAGGGCCTGGTAATAATAATAGATGCTCTAAGAAGTCTCCTATGTTCCAGACATACTCTTACCTCCACTGTGGAGTAGTCATCCAATTTTTCCTTGGTAGTCAAGATTAATCACTTCATCCAGAATAATAATTCCACTCTTTGTTGATTTAGAGGTAAGAGGAGCCCAGAGAGGTCAAGTGGAAGTCTTAACTTCCAGTTCAGTGAAATTATTGTTGTGTCTTCTCATAAAAGCAATCCTCACTTTGGAACTATCACCACTAAAGCAAGCAAAGCATAAGATCACATGGACAGGAAGCACTTCTACTACTGAGTCACCAGGGAGTGGTGAGGGGTGCCATGTTCATTTTCATCTGTTGATTCCTGGACCCATGAATCATGGTTATGGAAGAAATACCACCACATATCTGGTGCCAATTTGGAAAATATATGGTCTTCTGGAGATATGATCAAGTCTTGCAAGGTATTGCCACCTAGGGAACAATATAACTGAATATTCAAAATGTCATCAAACTGTTCTATCTGCCAGCTGCTTCAGGATGGTGGAAAATATGGTGAGACTGGTGAATTCTGTGATTGTGGGCCAATAGCTGCACATCAATTGCTGTAGCAAGTCCTCTGATTAGAAGCAATGCTGTGTGGAAAACCATGAGAGTGGATAAGGAAAGCATTCTGTCAGTCCTTTATAGAAGTTGTGGCAGAAATATTGCTCGGGGGGAAGGTGAATCCATACCCAGATTAAGTGTCTATTCAAGTACAAATATTGTCCCTTTCATTATAGATATAGTCCAATATAATCAACCTGCCAATAGGTATCTTGCTGATTGCACTGGGAAGCGCCATCAAATTACAGACTTAGTGTTGGTCCTGCTGCTCGTATGTTGGGCACTGAGCCGTAGCTCTAAATAGCATCCTTATCTTCTCCTGACACCACAAACACCACTGGATCTCCTGGATCACATGGTTCAACTAACCCAGCATCTTGCACAGCAGCCTATGTCTGCTGCAGTCTTCTTTTTATTTTGGGATCCACTCAAAGATTTCAACATTTAGGTCACATATAGTCACTCAAATGGGAAATATGATTTTTCCAAAATCCAACGAGGCCCACCCACAAAATGGAGAGAAATCTGCTTTCCCCAAGGTTCACTGATTTAAATGCTGATCTTGTCAAAAAAATTCTCACAGAAACATGTAGAGTAATTTGACTAAATATCTGGGCATTGTGACCCAGCCAAATTGACACATAAAAATTAACTATCGTCTGTAATTTGAAGTACCCCAGTAGCCTGGTGAACAGAGAGGTAAACATTCCAGTACATTACTAGCAGACCAAATGCAAGGGCAGATTAAAAAAATCACATACTATGATTAAGATTTATCCCCAACTGCAAATATGATTAGTTTGTTATATACCACCTTAATAGATAAATGATTGTTAAAAATCGAATGATCAATTCAGTAGATAAAGAAAAAGCATTTGACAAAATTCAGTGTCCTTTCATGGTAAAAACTCCAGCCAGTTAGGCATGAAAGGAACTTACCTTGACACAACAAAGGCAATTTACAGAAAAACTACCATATTCAGTGGTGAAAAGCTGGAAGCCTGAAGTTTCCTTCTCATATTCTGTGACTCGGGGACAGATTTGTGTCAGCATTTTCCCATGTGTTTGTGGGTACTTACCACAATGACTAGGAAAAGCTCTGGTTCTGATACGTTGTTTATAGCTTTGTCCACATGAAAAGTACCTTGTTAGTACTGCTGCATCTTAAGTTTTTATCAAGTGTGTGGATAACAGTTAGATTCCAGACATGGGCTGAGTGCTTGCTGTGAAAAACAAGGTAGGAGGCTACAATACTTGCTCTCAAAAGGCCTAACTCGAACATGAGGTAGAATTAAGAAAGTTACAGGTAGAGGACATATAATGTGCTTTTCAGGTGAAATGACATGTTTTAGTTAACTATCAAAAGATAACTATCATATTTTCAGATCTTGAAAGTATGGGATAGAAAAGTAACAAGATACTTTTTTCAATAAACAGAAAAAATTAAACAAGTTTTAACATCTGTTTTACATTTTAAAAAGTTGTTAAAAATCCAATGGAGAGAATGTTAAGAAAAATAAATGGTATATAAAATCACTTTAAAGTTTAAAAATCATTTTGAAGGAAAATGTCACTACAGAAGCAAGTAAAATATGTATGCTTATACATAGGGTGATCAAAGTATATGGTGAATGTTTAAATTGCAAAAATGTATCACAGTGAAATACTCAAAATATCCTTTACTCCAGATGCACTTATCTTATTATTTTTGGCATTTTCTGAAGCAATTCTGGAAGTCTTCTTTTATATGTGTCTTTATGAGGTATGATAAAAAATATGGTGAACACAATCATTCAAAGGAAAGGCAGATTTGTAAAGACATTATGGTGTTTCCTCATCCATCTTATTCACCAGATCTGGCACTGTGCAACTTCTGACTCTTCCCCAAAGTCAAAATGACTCTGAAAAGTAAACATTTTGAATCAGTTCAGGACATGTAGGCAACTACTATTGCACAACAGATGACTCTTATGAAAAAGGACATCAGAACTGCTACCAAAAGTGGCAAAAACAATGGGATAAAATGTATTCAAAGAGAGGAGGAGTATTTTGTGGGGGATTAATGGCAATATATCTTTTATTGTAATAATTAAAAAAATATAAACACTCACCATAGTTTTTGCTCACACCTTGTAATACTTGGAATGAGCATTTTACCTGGTTGAGGAAGTTTTTTGTGACTCCACATCCTTGGATCTAGACTGGAATACAGGTCTTTCTTCTGTACTCCCAACACATGCTCAGAAAATATTAAAGGATAGAAGATGATTAAAAGGTGGTAGAGGATTCATTTGCTGTGCTGAGCTAAGTTATCAGTCATCTTCCACATAGCTTGACTCAATGTTCCATTCTTAGTCCTCTTGTAAGCCATGCTGATTCACAGCACCAAACACCTCTTCTAAATGGTTGAAGTTCTGTAGGACACACACACCAGAACTACCAGGCTTCTCCCAAGCAAGAAGGCTGGGCTTTGGAAGGCAATAGAAACTATGGTGGAAGTGGCAGCTGAGAACTTGCAGCTGACAGGCAGTGTCCTCAGCTCCAAGCATCAGAATTCCCTTTTCTCCTAAATGACTCTGTACAAGAGTGGTTTCCCAGCCTGTGCCTCCTGAATTAGAGATGGAGCTGAGCAATTTCTTTCTTCACAAGCCAGGAAATTCTGGTGCATACAAAAATTGACCTACTTTAGATCATCGTATCATAATCTAAAATGCTTACGGTGAACAAGTCAGTTTGAGTAAGGCTGCAAATTTGGATATCTCATGGAAAAAAATTATGATAATTCTTATCAAATTAAAAGCTAAGCATTCTATAGTAGAAAGCATTTCTACTTCTTAATACTGTTTGACTACATAAACCCTGAAGGAGTACACATTTTCTATCCTTTTTTGTTTTGTTTTGTTTTTTTGTTTTTTGGTACCAGGGATTGAACTCGGGACCTTGTGCTTGCAAGGCAAGCGGCAGAACCACTGAGCTAAATCCCTGGCCACATTTTCTATTCTGATCCTGGAGAGAGGTGGGTTCACGTGACTGAGTTCATCCAATTAAGTCTCAGCAGGAATGACATAGGTCACTCACAGGACTGGGACCCAATATTGTTTATGAAGATCTTTTCCTTTTCCATGACCAATGCCCTGGGAAATGCTGGAAGTCACATATTGAAGATAAAGTAGTCTCTGTCAGGCTGGGTTCCTGAGAGACTGGAACCACTGCCCCATTGCCTCATTGGCATTGGCCTTGGATTGTCTGAAAAATAAACTTAAATTATGCTTGAAATGAAAATGGAAAACTTTTCACTTATAAATATAACAACACTTGCTTAGGATGTATAAAACTGTTGTGTTTCATCAATAATAGCTCCAACTAATGACAAGCTGAAGCTGCTGAAAAGCATAAACTTGCTCAGGTAGCACCTGAACAGAGCCTGGGATACAACAGTGGGAGGGAGCCATGAAATGACAATCATTTAGAAAGATTTTTCAGCTCTTTAACAAATATGGGTTGAAGGGAGTGCAGCCAAAACCAGCCAAAGAAGGCAACTAATGACAGCTGAGCTAATGACATCCATTGTCTAAAATTTAGTTTCACTGTTTTGGAATAAATATTTCCAAATAAAATGTGTAAGTGGATGGGGGGGGGAATATGAACTCTTCAAAGGAAGGCAGTCCCTTACTGTACTCAATTGAATTTTCCTGACCTGTTGACATGGACTTTGTTTTAACCAACTATACAGACAAGTGGACTTATTTTTTCCTATGTAAAGTGCTAGATTTAATGCTCAGTGACCACAGCTAGCATAAATGCCCCCTTTGGGCAACTCAAACTCTCTGACATTTCGGCAAATTTCTTCACTGGCATGTGATTGCTTGCCTAGTAATTAACAAACACAATTTTGAGAATGTTTTCATCAAGACATTGAAAGAAACACTGGTTTCCTTGAGCCACAGAATTACCTCCAGAAGCAACAACCTCCAGATTTCTTACAGACAATAAAGGCATTTGTAATTTCTCTCTCTTGAAACTAAATGAACACAAGCTAACCAACATGGCATGAAAGATAGAACTTTGTTTATAAAAGATTCTAAGAATTTAATGTCAAATAGCATTCTGTTTAAGTGTATTTGTATTTAATCAGCCAAAATAAAAAGTTTAGAAAATGGACTAAAGTTTTCCACTGGTTTGGCATTTACCCAGGTCATACACTTAGGCTATTCATATTCTACTAAAAGCTATATTCAAATAGACACTTTCTATTTTTGGAAATGCTATTGGATCTCATTTGAAAGGACATTCAAATGATAAATTCTCATGTAATATCATATAGGTATTGCAGATGTTGGAAAACTATTTTATATGTGCATGGAAGAGGTTTTCATATGCATGCATTCTCCTCTTGAATGGCAAAACTGAATGATATAATTGCCTTGCAAAACGATGAAAAAGCAAATTTATATGCTAATTCTGCCTTTTCCCATCTATAATTTTTATTAATCAGAATATGGAAATTTAAAATTATTTAAAAGTTCATATTTCATTTTGAAAAGGAGACCTTTTTAGTACAGCATTGAATGAAAGTAGGAAAACTCTTAAAAAATTTATTATTTTCTTGCCTTTAAAAATAACATCTAAATGTTTAGCCAATCTAACCAAGAAGAGAGAGAGAGAAATTATAATATCAGAAATGGAAGAGTCCTATAAATACTGACCCCACTGACAATAAAAAGATGATAAAAGATGAAAAATTCCATGTCTGCACATTTGATGACTTAGATGAAATGGACTGATTCCTTAAAAATAGAACTAGTTTAGTGAAAATAGAAGTCACTTCTTAAGCATAGATAATTCTTTTGAGGCACACAGGAAATCAGGGCTTGTCCTTACTGTAATATTCCCTGGCTAACCAATGAAGGTTGCCATGGTCACCTAATTGCGTTAATATAGGATTTCAATTTCTGAAGCAAATATAGCTTATTTCCTTTGGGGTTTTTCTCACCTGTGCTTGACAGTGTTTTGCATGTGTAGGTATGTGGCATTTTGGAGACACAAAAGAATTTTATAATTTTCGGAGCCATTTACAACTGGATCAATGAAGTCTGTTGGGGGAAAACTGCTAAACCAAAACAGACTCAGCAGAAGACAATGGTGAAGAAATTTTAGTAATTATCTCTTACTCTTTTTCCACTCACTTATCTTGCATTCACTTTCTGGCCCTTTGATAAGCTCATTACACTTCAGTTTCTTATACAGTAGACCCTCAAGTTGCAACCACCCTGACATATGAACGACTTAGGTTAATTAGGTTAATGGAAGATTCATCTGCTTCTTATCTTTAGTGCATGCCTAGGTAAACATCCAGATTTCAGCTGTATTGACTTACAACCAACTTGAGTTACAGCCAGTCCCCAGGAGCCAATCAAGTTCATAAGTCAAGAGCCCACCATATTTTTAGGCCATATTATATTGAAGAATATTTACTGAAAATTAAGTTTTTATAAATGTGTATACAATGTAAATGTTCAATGTAAACATTCTTGATTATTTCAAGTGACATCACTGGCATGTTCTATTGTTGTTTAGGTCAGCCCTGTTAAAATTTTGGTTTTGTAGGAATCATTTTGAGATCTTATTACTAGGAAGATTCTGCATTTCTAATACTCTCACTGGTGACCCTGAATTGCTGGTCTGTAGATCACACTTTGAGTAGTGAAGCTTCAGATAAAATAGACTGATTAAGGGGATGCCCATTAATTCAATGGAGTATTTTGATGTTATTAAAAAGAATGAAGACAGAAATGGCAAAATTTGTCAGATGTGCTGCTTAAATAAAAAACGCCCAGCAAAATGAAAACCTGTATATACTGTGACACTTTGCATAGCTTAAGGAAATGTGTACTTAACTAGAGATTGTAGTGGAGAAGGGGAAATGAAGGTCTGGGTCTGGTGTAGGAGGAAGTTCCTTTTGTAGGATCTCACAATATTTGTTTGGTTGTAATCAAGAACTATTTATAATATACAGAAAAGTACAGAGAACACTAAAAAAAATGAAATCTAAATACAAAAAGGGATTTATTCATTTATTTTTATTAGTACATTTTTGTGACACATGATGTTTACATTCCTTGTGGGGAACTGATACATGTACATAATTTATCTTAATTCCTTTTTGTTCATCTACTTTCCCTTCACTCTCCCTCCTCTATCTGTCTCTTGATCCCTTTCCCTTTTTTGTTTTGTACATGTTTGCAGTATGTAACATTTGAACTCCTTGCATGGAGTTGGTACATAAATATAACACATCTTAATTTCTTTTTTCATCTTTCATCCACTTGCCCTCTCCTTCCTCACCCCTCCCTTCCTCTCTTGGTCCCCTTCGGCTTTGAGAAAGATCTACCTCTTTACTTCCTATTATTTATTTTTTATTTTACTCTTTATCCCTTGGTTTTCTCATATCAGAAACACCACATGATGTTTAAACCTGTGTTTCAAATCTCTTTTTTCTTTAATATATATTTTGAGGAAACAAAAGAAGCTCTTTATTTACACCTTTTTGGGGGGGGGGTACCAGGGATCAAACTCAGGACCTTGCGCTTTCGAGGCAGGCACTGGAACCACTAAGCTAAATACCCAGCCCCTATTTACACCTTTTAGATACCAAACTTTAGAGCCACCTGCATCCCAAGGTTAGCATGAATTTTTCCATCCATATTTTTATAGGTGAATTATATAGGAAACCTTAAAGGTATTGTTGCTACGGTGTAGAAAAATGCACTAAATCAGAAATCTGGAGAGTCATGTCTTTAAGGGAAATCACCACTTAGCACCTTGTGACATGGAATGAGTCACTTGCCTTCTTGGAGCCACAGGCCTCTGATACATGATCTAGTTGCTCTTTAGGTCCCCAAAGGCTCTAATAGCCCAGTTATAAAATATTTAATGCATACTTCCTCTGTCTTCACTTTACAATTGACTAAGACATCACATTCTCTTTCAGATTCCAGGAAATCCCTGCTGCCCATTACATTTTTTTGCTCCTTGAATGTTGTCTTGGCTTCAATGTTAGTAGATGCTGGCTGAAGCTGTATCTCTGGGTTGAGCCTAGTCAGGCGACAATCTGACAGAAAAGAGAGGGCCCAAATGAGAATGACAAATGTCCCTGAGAGAGGAGCCAGGGAGATTCCATCTTTTGCTCTATGCCCCGTCAATATTCGTGGGTGGAGTGGTTCTTTTCAAATTGAATGATAGGGGTGGTGTGGTTATCACTGGTTTTATTGTTGTCACTGCCACCCTTAGTGTTTTCTTGGCTTAACCACACTGGAGATGTGAGATGACCAGGATGCGTGAACCATGCAGGTGAGCGCCGTGCAGCCTTGGCTGGAGAGGACGGTCTTAGCTCTCGCTTTTCCCTTGTTGTTCCCATTCATTTCACAGGGGACAAACAGAAAGGGGCACACTACGAAAGGAAGACTACGAAATGAAAAAGGGAGCTCGGTGAATGTTCTGGAGGGCAGTGTGTGAATTTTGGGAGGGATTAATAGAACGTATTCCTTAATAAAATGCAAATCATGTAGTAAGTACAAAGAGTATCAACTAAACAAAAGAAGTTTACATGAAGTTATTTGCCAGAAATAATTAGGCTTTCATTCCAAAGGAGCATGAGACTTACATCATGTGCGATATATTTTCTTGGTTGAAAGATTGAATAGTGACACCCATTTTCATAGATACACTGTATCTCTATAAAAACGAGTCATATTTTTTGAAGCATAAATATCAATGATGTCAATTTTCCTTCCTCTGTCTTGGTATACAGGGAATAAAAATGGTTAAATTTGTAATTTATTGTTGTGAAAAATTACCTCCAAACTTAGCTGCTTTAAAAAGAAAAACAAGAATGTATAGCACATGCTTCTTTTGAAGATCAGGGTTTCGGAGGTGCACATGGGTGGCTGAGTGAATGTCTCTCATAGTTACAGTGAAGGCATTGGGCAGGGGGAGGGCAAGACGTTCGCCATCTGAGGCTTGATGGGGAGGGAGACTGGTGCTCAGAACAGTATACAAAACTAACGGCAGGCAGAAGACACTCAGTTCCTTGATGGCCGTTGGCCTGAAGCCCTCTCTTCTCACCACATGGACCTCTCCAAAGGATTGCTGGAGAACTTCTCACAACTCAGCAGAGGCTTTCTAGGACAAGTGATCCAAATGAGAGAGAGAGAGAGCAAGGAGGCGCCACAGTGTCTTTTATCAGCTAGTTAGTCCTGTACAGCACGAAGGTCACTTCCGCTACCCTCCATTTATAGAGGCCAGTCATCATTCAAAAGGTAAAGTCATCACTCACAAATGAATTTTATTCACCTTATGAAGGGAAGAGTAGCAAAGAGCTTATAGACATATAAAAATAACCACAACAGTCAAATTAATTGAAAAGGTCTCAGGATTATAAAAATAAATTACAAGACTGCAAAGAAGCATAGTTTAACTTTGTTAAGTCCTTCAATTTACATTAATTTCCAAGGAAAAAGTCACTACTAATAACTAATGCTAGTAACTAATACACGTAACAGCTTTTACATCATCTATTTTATCCTTAGGACAATTCTGGGAGGCATAGTCTCTTATGACCACATTTTGTCAAATTAAAATATCACAAATTGTAACATGCATCCTAATTTACATCCTAATTTTATGTACCATTAAGAAACAAAAATGCCAAGTAAACCATGTCTCAATCCTTATTTATTTGAATCTGTACTTTGTATTTATTAAAAGTATAGATGTTAGGCTTATTTCGTTGTTTTTTTTTGGTCATATATCTCTCTGATGCACACATAAAAAGGAAAATACCAGTGAAATACATATTCAGAGTCTAATTTTTTTAATCACTGACAACTCAAAATTATCCTTTTTTTCACACAGTGTTGTCAAGAGTGCTAAAGTGTCCTGCTGTTACCTTTGGGATCTTTTTCTAAGTTGTTAGTGAGTTTAACTTACTTTCAAGAAGGTAGTTACATAATTCACAAACTGCTCTGCAGGATGTACAATAAAAAGACATTTCTGAGTTTTTAATTTCTGCCTTACATATCTATTAAAATCTCCCTCTGTCATGGTCTGAACTGAAATGTGCAGAAGATGCTAAGTTTTTGCAAGACATATTGCATTCTTTTATAGTTTCAGTGTTTTCTGTCTCTTTGTAGCTGGAGGAAGAAACAGGAAAAGAGTAGGGTGGTTTGGGGGGCATTTGACTTGTTTTTCTCTTTATTGCTACATAAGTATCACTAAAATTTATTTCCCATTTTATAGGAAATCTTTATGTTGTATTTTGAAATTCAGATGTGAGGCCACAAGATATTAAATTTTGTAATACATAAAAATAAAATTATATCAAAAGAGACTTTGTCAGTGTCTAGATTGTCATCAAACAGCCACTAAAATTATTATTGTTATGATTATTAATTATTATTATTATTATTATTTGTGGTACCAGGGATCGAACTTGGGGCCTTGTGCTTGTGAGGTAGATGGAACCACTGAGCTAAATCCCCAGCCCCAAGCTAAATCCCTGGCCCTAAAATTATTACCAACATTCTTATAAAATAAAGGAACAGTTGAGTGTATATAAGTTGTAAGATTGTAGCCTGAAGATATTTATTTTATTCTTGATGTGTGTTATGAGTTCTGTTTAGATTTCACAAGTCTCAGGGTTTTAATAAATTACATTCCTTAAATTTTGAATGGAATTAAAATGGAATTTTTAGCTGAATGAGATAGTAATGCAAAATGAAGCATTATGTTGCTGCAATGACAAACTTAGGAGAGTCAAAATACTGTAATTAAACTTCTTTTTTGCAGTGCTAAAGACTGAACCCAGGACTTGGTGCATGTGAGGTAAGTGCTCTACCACTGAGCTACATCCCCAGCAAATTTCTATGGTCGCTGTCTAACATAGCACAGTCTTCATTACTCATAGATTAGCAACTTCAGTTCCTTTCGTTTTGTTAGGAATTGGTAAAATAAAAATATGTAGGAACTTTTCTGTGCAATATTTTATAGTAAAAATGTGCATAATTTTAAATCGGAAACCGGGTTCCTATCTGGCTTCATCATCTGCTGGCTGAGTGTCCTTGGGAGATTTGTGAAGGCTGTAAAGGCTTCATTGCCACCCCCTCCTCTGCACTTGCTCAGGGTTTACAAGAATGCAAGGCCCAGCCTGCCTTTCAGCTCACCCTTGCTTAGGATGCCCCGCCCCACCGGCCTGGAGAAGTGAGGTATTTCTCTCTTCAGGTAAAGAGCAAGGTGACTTATTGCTCACTGTTGTATTTCCACAGCCAGAGTTCCTCTCCTGTAAGACTTTTCACCATGGGTGTAGGTACCATCTAACCTGCCATTTCACTCACTTGAGGGACATCAGGGATTGATATAAAACGAGAGTCCTGCTGTTTACCCTGCTATGAATAATTTTTGGACACATAGTAAGTAAGCCCTTGGTAAATGTGAAGTGAACACCTCAACCTAGTAAGGGCAACTTGTCAAGATCTGCTCAATGTTGTAAGGGCACCTCCCACCACTGTCCCAAGGGCCTAACATCATATACATGCTAATACATGACTGTGGGATGCTTTCCTCTGTGTGTCATTCAGGGCCCCAGACTTTTCTTTTTTTCCTATGAAGGGACTCTATAGCTGATCTGCTCAATATAGTAACCATTTAAATTAATTGCATTTTTAAAAACTAGAACTTCAGCTGTTCACTCCTAGTAGACACGTTTCAAGCTCCATGTGGCAGAGCAGGTGTAGAACATTTTTGTCATTACAGACAGTTTTATTGGAAAGCCCTGTCCTAGATGTCCTGGCTCCTTGGGGCTCCTTTGTTGCTTCCACCAGCACCTCTGAATTCAGCTGGCAGGAGAAAAACTGAGACACAGAAGAGAACTCACTCACATTCCCTTAAAGTCATCAGCCCTAGGCAACGCAAATAGACTCTGCACTCACTTCCTCGTTTACCTCCACCTGGATGTAAACTGGAGAATGCTGCCTTGCAGTGTGTGAGGAAGACCAGAACAGAGACTTGGAGGGTGGTACCAATGGAAGGCACACAGTCCTAGCATTTAAATATGATCCAAGCACTGTGTACTCTTCTTGAGTTTTACCATGATCTTTTAGTCTTTAAGGTGATGCTATTAATTAGGACTCTGAAGATTTATAGATCCTAGTTCTCAAAATGACATTGCTATTAATACAAATGTAATTGAATTGACACCTATAATTCTTTGATCCAGTATTAGAATTATCCTATCTTTTTCCACACTCAAAGGAGTGGCTTCTTATGACACTTCTGTAGTATTTGTTTCAAGTCATTGACTACCTTTTGCTACTACTGAAACAAGACCGCAGCCACCCATAACTGTTCTCATGCATAAACATATCTCTTCCGCATGTATTCTCCCAAGTTATGGTTGGGCAGCATCTCAACTTAGCTTGCTGTATGGGACCCAAATAGTTTGTCAAATATTATTCTGATGCTGTTTATGGAAGTGTTTTAGGATGAGATTGACATTTAAATTGGTGAACTGAATAAAACAAATTGGTTAATTTGTTTGGGTTAACCTTCTTAAATTAGTTGAAGACTTGAATAGAACAAAAAGGTTTATATCCCCATAGAGAGGTTTTTTTGTTGTTTGTTTGCATTCAAACTTGCCTCACTGACTTGTCTTCATTCAAACTGAAAAGCTGGCTCTACCCGGGTCTTGTGATTGTAGGACTTCAGACTAAAACTACATCACTATTTTTCCTGTTTCTCAGGCTGTTGGTGTTAGGACAAAAGGGAAAAGAGCAGGGGTATGAGCTCAACAGGACTGGTTTATTTCAGAACAAACCTGATAGGGACCACTACATGGAGTTGTGTGTTGTTTGTCAAGAGCAGGGCTGAACAATGACTGGGAATTATAGGGTGTAGCTCTGCTTCCTGGACCTTATTGACTCATGAAGATACATCTGCTGCAGGTGTACAAGTATAGCCAGGCGAAGGGATTTAAAGTGGTCTCTGCTTAGACCAAGGGAGTGGTGGTTGGATTCCTTCATTTGGGATTATACTGCAAGTGTACCTTTGGCTCTCTTGGGTCTGCAGCTTGCTGCCTCACCCTGTGGATCCCAGGATATGTCAGTCTTCATGATCATTGTGAGATAATTCCTTAGAATAACTCTTTCCATATACCTATAGTCTCTTATTGGTTCTGATCTTTGGAGAACCCTGACAAGTACACTATATATGCCATATATGGCCAATTTTGGCATGCATGGAAATTTACATCTTTCTCTTAATTACTTGATTCAAAAGTCATGAGATGTATTTTAATGTATTTAAATTGGTTGCTTCCTATGAGAGCACCTAGACTTGTATTTCAAGCTCCATGTATGGAAGTGGCTGGTGCAATTTAGCAGTGGTCACAAGTTCAGATTCAAATAGTCATAAACATTATTTGTGGTTGTGGGATTTGGGGAATCATGCTGGAAAAGAAAATACCAACTAAAGATCACTTCTTTTTTAAAAAAGTACATCTTACATTATGTTTCCAATATTCTATTCAGATCTTTATTTGGTACTGTGAGTCTCTCAACTATGAATTCTTTCCTGAGTTTTAGCCTCTGAAATTAATCTGTACATTTCTCCATAATAGATAAAAGCAATATTTCATGTAATCTAGTCTAACTTTTTCAGTGTGTTATCATTAAATTGTTCCCTAAAGTTATACCAATAAATTGTATATCATTCTCATATTACATGCTTATTTTTCTAACCTATAGCTTTCCCCTACTACTAACTACATTTTCTTTGCTCCAAATACCCATAAACACAGTTTTGCTTCCATTTTTACTAATTTTATTTTTACAAAGAAAGTTTCTAAATTCCTTGTGTTTAATTTGGTCTCTTCATGATATGCAAGCCCCAGTACATAACCCTTGGATAACAAGTTATTCTATTTTTAGAGAAAGTTTAGAGCAGGGGGTGTACATTTCCAAATGTTGTTATGATGGATGACACTTAGGTGACAAAGTTCATGTGGTGGGCTGTTAGGCCTGATCAACTGATTTATTTCTCCAAATTTTGCAATTTTCACAACTAATCAAATTCAGTGACAGTTACAGCTCATATGGTATAAAAAGTTGAGGTCATTAAATAGAGAAATGAAAATTTTCATGCAAATAAAGAGGTTTCTCCTTGTGAAATTGGTTTTCACCATTTAGTTTGAATGACTCTAGCTCTTTACATTTCCTAAGCAATTACAGCTATTTGCATGTGCAGTGATTCAGTCCCTAGTGAATCACTATGAAAGGGAAAGCAAAATGGGGAAAAAAAAGTAGCAGATCCTGAAAACGGCCAGCCACCATGTTCCGCTAAGGCTTTTGGAGGTCTTATCCCATGCATCCTGGAAAAGGGGAAAAGGGGTGCGAACACTGTACTGTGCTTTCCCAAAGGAAATCCTGATGGAGACTAAGGAACACAGGAAGGGAGGGCCAGCAGGGATACCAAGTCAGCTCCAAGCCCTAAAGCCATGTGCTTCGAGCTCCTGGGAGCCAGTGGAGACTCCTACACACCTCTAGCGCCCTCCAAGGAGATTGTAGGAGGAGTCTGGAAGGCAGGAATGCGACACCGTCTAGTGGTATCTCTGCATGGGTGAAAGGATGGGGCTTTGGAGACAGACACACCTGGGTTAGATTTCTATGTTAATCCCAAAATGATAAGGTAACATAGGCTATTCAAAATTAAAATTGCATATGAATCACCTGGAGATCTTGCTAAAATGCAGATTTTGACTTAATAGGTCTGTGGTGACCCCCAAGATTTCATTTTTTCATACTTCTTTTTTTTTCTTTTTT